>JAQFZE010002037.1:0-15714 GCA_034695245.1 Dicyrtomina saundersi | reverse complement strand
AATCCAAAAATCTAAATCCTTGAACGAGAAACTGCATAGTAGGGCTCATGTCATGGCATATATATATATATATATATTTAGAGATTGTTCCAAACTTGACATTTTCCATTCCATTCGATTTACATTCACACGTATTTGACGCTAAGCTCTATATGCCAGTATTTGAAGATTTTTTTTTTCTTATTAGGCAAGAATGCCATGACATACAGAGTAGAGACACAGACGGGGACGGGGACGGGATAGTATCTTCTTTTTTCATGATACTTATATCCGTGTGTAAAATGACGATAGGTTTCACTGTTGTTTTTCCCCTGTTACTACAGCCCATCGTGTCCAAAATATTTTCTATAAAGCTCTGCATGTTCCTTGTTGCGACGAAAAAGTAAGGAAACTGGACTGAAAACTAAGGCTGCGTAATCCCAAGCCCTGGCTAAAGGATCATAGATAAAATTGTAAATCTAAATCGAACGATAAGATTTCAAAACGGAATTCCAAAATCCACTAAACTAAACTCCGTGTCCTTGTCAGATATGTGATCAGTTGCGGTTGGTTAGTAGCGGATCAGCTAGCGGCTAACGGTACTATGTAAACAAAGGGGAGAATATCAACGACTCAAAGAAAACGATACATTACATATAGATGACGTATTAAATTCAAGGGAAAATAGTAAAAAAAAAAACAAGAAGATGGAAAGTCACAAAGTAAGCAGAAAAAAAGTCCCAAGAGAAAAAAAAAGTTTAATCAAAATCCATATGGGATTTTGAAAAAAGGAGCTCTGACTTTCAGTCCACTTTCTGATACTGATAAGTGAGGCGGTTTATAGCGGAAATTGGGTGTACTCTAGCTCTAGACCGCAGGGGGTATAATTATTATATATAAAATGGAAAGCGGTCCTAGTGACCTGTCTGCTCAAAGACCTTCCCAATTTCCAAGTCCCGAGTCCGTAGCCCGTAGCCTGTCACCGTCACCGTGAATTATGCATCTATGTGATATCCATATGAGTATGTGCACTGCTGGAAGCTGTATGTAGTTTAAAAGTATTTATGGAAACTGGATATCAATCTTTATGGAGTTATTGAGTTCCTAATTATTAGGAATATTTTCCTTCTATGGCACGGCACCGGCACCGGTACCGGTACCGGTACATTAACCCCTCCTTCACGGGAACCCAAAACTGCCGAAAACATAAACAAAAACAAGAGACGAGGGCCTGACAACGACAGACTGCGTAAATTGCCATATTTCGAGAACTCAAGGATATCGGAATCGGAATCGGCCCTATTATTTACGCCATTACATTTGAGACGAGAGAAAAATATTTTTCGTCGGAGAAAAATTTGTTTGAAGTGCCATAGAATTTTTGTAAATTACTGTTTTAGTTCCTGGCTTGTGGTTGATCCTAACAATACATTTCACAGGATAGGCTTTATGCTGATGTTGTCATATATCCCCAAATTGAACAGTTTAATGCCCGAATACGACACGTATGTATGACAAGCGGTATGGGTTTCCGGCTCCGGCTCCGTCTCCGGCTCCGTTATAGTAGGGCTATAGTTGTTAAACTTTCTCTCTGCAGGAGAATTTATTTCCAATACTTAAATTAGATTTACTGGATGCAGGTAGTAAAACGAAACTTATATGCAGACTATTGTTAGATATTAGACATTTTGTAACTTTCAAGATATAAAATATAAAATACCGTGGAAATGTATATAGTGTGTGGTAAGGTATAGAGTTTTTATGTAATCGATAGTTTACGTGTAAGTAAAAAAAAACTTCTTCTTTTTGTGTGTGTGTATAAGTGAATCTCAATTCTGAATAGTCTCACAGTGCGTGTTTTGACTTGAGGTCTGTATTTATGTCAATTGCAGAAGATGAGGACGAAGGCTTAACCTGTGATGTTTGTGACCGATCATTCCCAACGGCAAAACGTCTCGCAGATCACCAACAGAAAAAACGACATTATGGGTAAGGAAAGCAAATTACATATTTAAAAACTTTTTTTTAAACTCTGGTATAATAATTATTACTTTCACAAATACTGTCAGTGTAGGTTTGTAATTTGTACATAGATAAATAATATTAGTGACATCTGTACCTCGTTATTTTCTCAAAGCATATTATAAGTTATGTGTAAAAAAAAAGTAGTGTCGCCAAGAAAACTGTTTTGATGTAAGGCATTATGAGCTCGCGCTAGAAATTTACAAACTCTCTTAAATTCAAAAATCCCATTATAATTCATGTATATAATTGAATTTCATTTTGTTACGAATATATGTATTTTTTTTTCAAAAAAACATGTAGAATGTAGCACATTTTGAACTAACAAGATCGCGACTACGATCGATCACATCACTTAGATGCACTGCGGCGATTTCTTACTTCAAAATTTGTCTAGGCCTGTTATATGTGTTATGTGTGTGACTGACATTGAAAAGCAAGCGGGAGGGTGAGCGAGTTCGTTTTAATGTTTGAAAATTGAAAAGCAAGACAAGGATAGATACGCGACAAATGTAATTGTGTTCATTTGAGTCTGTCGTCCTTTGTAAAATCCTACAAACGTCGTACTACTCGTCCTCATCATTACTTCTGCTGTCTGCCTTTCCTTTTTCGAAAGAGAGAGAGAGAGAAGAAGAAAAAATGAGCGTAATATGATTGCGTGGATTGCAGATCGTTGAACTGTAGAGTGCGGAATTGGAGTCAGATTCAGGAATGGCTATTGTGATTGTGATGGTTTTGAGTGGCGAAGGCGACGAATTTCCCCAATTCCACATTCACATAGAAATCATCTAACAACATCACATCGTATCACAAATGGGGATATGGTGCTCGTGCTGGTACTGGTACTGGTACTTTCACTCGTGGTCCTGCGGTACTGCGAAGCTTCTCCTGGCGCTGCCTCGTTGACTTGTACACTGTACAATTTATTGTACTATGCTCTATCCTATAATATATGGGGAGAAAAGTGGTGTGTGTGTTGTTGTTGTTAGGCTATTCCAAGTAAGTCTCAACTGGCAGTCACTAGTCAGCTTTCTCTCTCTCTTTCTCTCACACACACACACAACTTTCTGAGGTTCTGGTTCGCTGCTTCATTACTCTCCACATTTCATTTCATTTTATGAAGGAAATAGCTTTTTCTCTTCTCTCGTTTCAAATGTTCAGGGTGTCCCTAAACCTCCCTAAAGTCAAACTTGTTGCCTGAGTGGGAGTGGGAGTTGAAGCCCTTCACTTCCATGTCGTTATCCTTGTTGTTGTTGTTGCTCTGAGGAAGCTCAATACTTTTAATGATTTTTTATTATTCTGAAAACGGAATAGAAAATTAAAAATGACAAGTAAGCAATTAAATTCAAACGCTCGGAAACAAAACAAACTTTTGAAACATAATCATAGCTCGCTCTTTCTCTCTTGTTTGTTCCAGTCATCATATATATTATGTAGGACATGTAGGAAATATTTATGAAATAACATGGGTAATTATTTCCAGACAAATTGTAAACATCAAAAATTGTCCTACATGGCAATATTTTTAGAGCATAAAATAATCAATGACTAACAACTACGTAAATCCTTTATTAGCTAAATACATATATGTAATATAACTTTCATTTTTAAAAAAAATTGAATGAATTACCAACCTGGAATTTTCTTACACAGTAGTAATAAATTAAATACAATATAACGCTATAAAAATCAAAAAGTCAAAATACTTTTAAAAAAACATGAGGAAAATATGTAGGTACATATACTGGAGACGGAAATGTAGGGAATATGGAAGTTTCGTGTCGGATTGGAGGGACATGACTGAGCAATTAAGATGACTGCATGTATCTGTACAATCATAAAACTTATTCTGAGGATAAAACGTAATAGTTATGTTTCCCCTGTACATATGTAAGTAGAACCAGAACCAGATCACCATTTTCACTACAAGCGAAGCTGAGGCAAGTAGAAACTACAACTGGCTTCGGTTTTTTACTGCAGATATTCCTTCGTACAGCTCCAATTCACAGTCCAAATCGCTACATAGTAGCAGTAGCGTAGAATAGCGAGACAGACGTAGAATTGTAGAAATAAGTTGTGTGCGTCTGTCTCTGTCTCTGACCGGGTCTGGGCCTGGGCCTGGGTCCTTAGCGTGTGTGTGTGTGTGCTGACGCTGACTGTTGTTGGTTCGGAATTCGGAATTCGGACGCTCTGGAGTTGTGAGAGTACAATAAGGGAGAAGGAAGTAGTAAATATAGTGTTGGGAAATGTGTCAGTATTTTTACATAGTACTCGGACTAGAGCACTAGAGCACTAGGGTATATACATATATAAGGATAGGAAGCTTTAGAGTTTTTAGCAGAGTCCTCAAAGAGGCAATCACATTTGATGTTTATAGTGTTTAGTACTGTGAGTCTATATCCGCTGTAGATATCCAACAACAACCTATTATTTTGTATGATTCACAGATGTTTGCAGTGTGACAGCATCTTCCCGAGTCGACAGGCGTTGGACCATCACCGAGAGCAAATGGACCATTATGATTTTGTATCCGACTACAATTCTGACACAACGTCATTTGACTCGGACGAGGATGGACTGGACGATGAGGAGGAGCGTGAGAGACTTCTATGATTCCTTCTCACCCAATTTTCAAGTCACACCCCCTGCGAAAGAATAGAAGAAAAAAATCAAAATCAAAAAAATCAAAACTAACTTTCTACTATATATATGTAGAAAAAGAAGGACGGGAGCCAAGGCATAAGCCGAGGAGAAAACCGAGAATGAATGAATGCCCCTATATGCATATACGGCAGCTCACCAATCCCCCATACAACTTACAAGTACTATATAACTAAACTACCAAACACTGTACACATATACAACATAGCATACTAATATTTATATCATTTTCTATGACTATTTCTATATATCTACAATCAATAATACAACTGTCTATCACTCACTCACTCCAATTCCAATTCCACTATGCACTCCACTTTTTACTTACGCTCCCACCAAATAATCACAAAAAAAAACCATAAAGTCACAGTGCCAGTCCAGCTCATAGTCAGAGCCAGAGCTCCCCACTCAAACCGTCAAACCTGTTACATGATCAAGAATTCAAAAAAGAAACTTCAAACAAAGCCGCGCCAGTAGTGGTGGCGGTGGCGATGTGGCCGCAAATATACAATTTTCTCCACGCTCAAGAACTCACACTAAAAGTAACTATATGCGGTATCTAGAAAAAAAGAGAAAAAAAAGAAGAGAGTCATAGATGATGTAGATGTTTCCGTCTAGATTCCAAATCTCGAGTTACTATATGTATATTATATGCTACTGAATCCATTGAAATATTGATTTAAAACGAGCCTTGTCACAGCTACAGCACACTACACTTTACTTACGTACGTACGTCGTCGTCCCTGCAACTCCATAGTCAAAAAGTGAAAGCCCAAGCGTATCTTTTAGATGGTAGATAACATAGGAGACGCAATTTAGGAACCTTTTGTAGAATTTTTTCTTGGCAAACATTAAAGAATTGAAGAAATCACGAGGCAGTTAAAACGCATCTATGTATGACGTCCACACGCGGCTGTTACTAGGGGTATTGTGTCGACTTTGGACTGGACTTGACCGGTGTCGGTGTTGATGCCGTTGCCGGTGAAACGGAGAGTGAGAGATACATTTTTTCCTGGCTTCCTATGGTAACTAATATCAACATCATGGATCCATTTCGACATGGATATCCGATATCAGCAGCTACATAATACCGTCAGCCAAGAATATCAAAATGGGTTATATCAAATGTTTGAGCTAGAATTAAAATGAGATATATGTCAAATATACTACTTGAGATAGATGCGTCTAAATTTTAATTACGACATTTTTGAAAAGTGCAAAATGATCTATTTATATGCTTTTGAAAAGTGCAAAATGATCTATTTACATGCTTTTAAAAAGTATAAAAATGTTATATTTACATACTTTTGAAAAGTGTAAAATGTTCTATTTGCACACTTCCATGATCACGATATTTTAATTATTATTTTGTAGATATTTCTTTCCGTTTTTAGCGAAAAATGTACATGGGTCATTTTGATTCTTCACTGGCGATATGAAATAACCTCACTTAAATCACCTAGCTACATATTATAATTATAGGTTACTATCAAATGTGAGTATTAGTTCCAAATTCAACATCCAATTGCAGCTAAAAGTGTTGTTGGTGTGGATTTCAAATATACGTGTGAGCATTTCTATATAGTAGATGTAAGTAGTACGGACGTCAAATATAGCACCATCATATCTATCTAATTGATCTGTGTACACAAACTCAAGTGAATGGCTTTGTCCGCATCCGCAAGGACTGCATCTGCTCCTGAGTGTGACTGCACCTATAAGAAAACAAATAATGTGAAGAAAGGAAAAAAAACCGCACTCACTTACTATCTTTGTGTGTAGCTCCACACCTATAGATACCTTCAAGGGCGAAAGGCGGTACATTACATATACTTGTTAGTGGTAGTGGTGGCGGATCTGCAGTGGAACATAGTATCTTTCTTGGGCAAATAGTTACATTTAAAAGGTATGGTCCCAGTCCCAGTGTCCCAGACAAACGTAGACGTGGTAGAACGTAAGGCACGGTCCTACGGCTATGGTTACGGTTACGGTAGTGGTTGTAGGTACATACTATAGGCATAGGGACCTAAACAAAGGAAAGAGTACCTACCATCCATCGTCTATCGTTATCCTTCCCGTCGCCTCTCATCGGGCCAAGTTAGTCTTGAAGTTAAGCTTGGACAAGTATTGGTCTCGCCCTACTAAACTGTAGACTGTGTGTAGACGTGGAGAGAGTGACTCTAATATATCCCTATTTTCCTACAAATACCCCTATTTTCCGTCTCTCCCATAAATTTGTTACACTTCCCCTGACAGTCGTTTTCGTTTTCGTCTTCGTTCCCATCTCAGCCGAGACTCACAACTTACCTCACCTTTCGTACTCGCTAAAGAGATATTTATGTAGAGGCCCAGCAGACTGGGCGAGAGAGAGGGAGAGGGGAAAGAAGGGGAAAGCTTGGCTGGATTCTCCCTCCTTTCTGATGCGGAGCCAACATCACTATATATCACGTGAGTGAGTACTATATGAGAATTAAAGAATCATTGACTGGAATTACTGTATGTACTCAGTCAGCCTCGCCCCTCCACCTGTCTCCTCAATTTCTTTTCATCAAATTCAACAACTGTGCAAGTTAATCGTCAAAAGTAAACTTTTTCCTCCATTAATAATAATTAGTAAGCCTAATTAATAAATTTCAGTTTCATGTCAGGTAGATGAGAACTACTTTCCTAGCTGTTCAATATCAAATGAAGCCAAGACTAATATAAACTACACAGCCAAGTCGTGTCTACATAATTTGAAAATTGTGAGCGTATAGTTTAGTCATTCGAGTCCAAGCGAGCATAGCGTGTCGGTTTGGTCAGTATTATTGCGCGCGCCCAATTTTCCAAAATTTTATATACCTTGCTGCCACTCTATTAGTTTTTATTGAATCGTTTTCGAAAAAGAAATTCGAAACTTTTTTCCATATTGTTGTTGACTTGAAGTTTAAAAAAAAATCATCCATTTGTTAAATGCTTAAAAAATCAAATTTTTTACTGCAAGTGAATTTTAAAATAATTCAAGGAAATATTTGACTTTTAAGAAAAATATCTAAGATTACAAAAATTTCAAAATCCGAACAATAAAATAAGAAATTACAACTTGGAAAGGCTTGCCGCAAAAGATAAAAATGTCAAACTTTCAAGTTCCAGCCTTTGCATTGTTAGTTTGACCCCCCTTATTATCCTCTACCCCCCCCCCTGTCAAGGGGCTTTTCTTTCCATTAAGATTAAAATTCAAGGACGTAATTACGTTTGTAGGCGTAGGGAAGAAAGCTCATTTTGACAGATTGGGAATCAACCCTAAGAGCAAGCAAAATAACAACAGCTTTGTTTCTACATTCTAGAATTACCTCGTATGACACACACACCCACACACACACACGCCCTATGTCTGCCCCAGTAACCAACTAACCAAGAAAGACTCAGACCAAAGACCGCAAGAGTTTAAATTCTTTACACAAACTTTCAAACTTTGCAAAATACAAAGAAAAGCCTCCTCTGATCTCTTGTAAGTCACTCGAAAACTGGAAAGTTGTCAGAGGTGATCATCATGTATGTGATCTTCGATTCGAAGGACGCGTGAACTGCGGTCTGGGTGTGTAGTTTGTACTGGAACTTTTCAAGTGGGGGGGGGGGAGAGAACCAAAACCATAGGAACCAGGACCAGTACCAGGACCAGACCAGTGTTTAGTTCTACATGGACTTTCACGACTATCCTATTGACGCACTTATACTTTTACAATTACAACTACAAAACTATAACCTTCCCAGACCTACTACTACAAGTGATAAGATCCAGTCTATACAGTCTATTTCTACACAGTATTTTGTATAATAATAGAGGAAATACGGCGGAATGAAGAGAGCGATGATGCGAGGATATCGGCATTGAGCGAGTGAGGCGAGACATGAGGATTCCACTATAGAGAACCAGAACATTCACAGGATGCCCTGGATTCACGCAACTGAGTCAAACCCCGCGGAAGAAATTTAGATTGAGATCTACTGTGTTATGTAGTAGGTATGTAGGTAGGCATGAGAATGTTTTGGGTCTTTTGGAATTGACGATGAAGTTTGGGGGTTATATAGGAGATTTTAGAGAGACTATAAGATACGATAGATACGATAGGACACGATGCGATGGGATGCAATATTCGGATTCTCAGATTCTCAGACAATATGTTGTACTCAATAGTAATGTGGGTCCCATCCTCCCATATCTTTCCCTATACTGATATTCACATTTCACGTATGCTCTCGCTCGCTTTTAGTTCTTACGATTAGTTCTTTGCTCTCCTCTCCTCTCGGGCTCCACGCTCTCCTTTGACTCGTCTACTTTGTTCTATTCGCTCAGTTCAGGGGAGTTAAAGGTAATTAAATGGGAAACTTATAGCCACCAGAGTCATTTTATTCGCTATACTACCTTTTACAACCCAGTTGTTTCACAGATATTTGTCTTGTTTACTCCGACGAGAGGAGTACTACAACGACCACTTTGTTTTTACTACTACTACTACTGCTATCTCTACTAAGGCCGAAGCCAGAACTTTATACATTGTATCTCCTGTATGGGCGGCTACTTCTCTATAAATATACTGTCTTCAGTCTTGAGTACTTCAGTCTTGATAGGAATTAAGAGCACAACAACAGTTCAAAATTTATGAAGGTTAATTAGTGGTTTATTTAGAGCAACACGAGCATCAAGATGAGGACGAGGACGACGACGAGCGCTCACTTCAACACACTTTACACTTTGGAATTTTGGAGCGCTAACAACGGCAACGGTAGACTGGCTCTACTATCTACTATCTACAGCTCCCAGTCCCCAAAATGACATTTAATAACTTAATACCTATGTCATTTTGACTCAAACTCTGGGGTTGTGGGGTTCTATGGGGACTCTAAAGGTATTCTTTTTCGCTCCTGTACACTCATTACGAATTGAATGGGCTCCTACCCTCTCTGTATATAGTCTGATTTGGGCGTAGATTTCGATGCCGCGATGCCGATGCCGACGTTGCTATGGAGGATGTCGATTTTGATTTAGATGTCAATGTCACGCAATGTCCCCATCTTCAATATTGCCCATTGTACATAGGGCGTACTGGAGCGTTGACTATACAGGAATCAAAAGATGAATAAAGGATTTGGATGAGATCGGGTGTTTAGTTGCCTTTGTGTAGAATTCCCGGAGCCAACTATACATGTTTCGTATGCTTCCCGTCTCAATTTTGTATTTAAATACAAATAATAATAATACGGGCACCGCCATCACTATTCCATCACAGGCACATTTCCCCATTCGAAATTCAAATATATCTGTTGAGCCAGAAGGAATAAGGAGAATTAGGGAGAAGACCCACGTTCACTTTAGGTTTTGTCTATGTCCTCCTGTACTGTACTGTACTGTGCTGCGAGCAGACTGAACCAAAACTAACAAGATTTAACTCCAAAATCAGCAAATATCAACGGTTTAACTCTCAACCTGTGGAACTGTATGGAGTTGTGTGCAGCATCCTGTACAATATAAGGATACGAAGAAATGTTCAGGTCGACGGTCGACGGTAGACATTAGAAATACGTTGAGAGCACATTGGAAATTTGTAAATTGGAGAATATGCTTTGGAGAAAGTAGAAACACATTACAAAATGTTGGGAATGTCTATAGTTAGTAAGTATAGCTCCTAGTTGGTTCATACTCCCACTCGCCCTTGTAAAATAGAAGGGAATATCGTGGATGAAACGTGGACATGTGGAAGCGTGGAAGTACAAGTACAAGTGTAGAGAGATCAAATCAGACCCTGGAAATTCCACATTATTTTATAGCCTGGAACTATGGAAACTATGGAACTATGTGTCTGTGGGCGAGACAAACGGGAAACATTAGAGAGAGACACATGAGCGAGGAAATGCAAATGCAAATCTTGCATACATTATTTAAACTTGATGACTCCAGCTGGCAGAAACAGATATGAAAATTGAAACGGGCTCGAGACAGATGTCATTATACGGAGTGACTATTATATAGGTACATTAGACACATTGCATTTCGTATTGGATTGGTATTCGCTACGGCCGTTTTCCATATGCGAGGGCAGAGCCTCCAACTCCAGCTATATATGGCCATGGTTGTGCGTAAGATATGACTCTATACAGTGCTACATACAGAAATGTGCGGCTGCCGCGCGGGTCGTTATTGGCGTGGGTATTGTTGCTGTTCCTGGTGGCATGGTATGGTATGGTATGGTATGGTGGTGGTGAGAGTGGGATTGTTAGGTTGTTGATGCACTCACTCAATCCACTCAAATGAATTGAATCGCTTCATATACATGTCCTTTCCTCATGGAATGTGTAATCTAAATGAAATCCTCATGTCCCTCCAGTTCTCTAACTCTAATCGCGTAGTTGCCTATATCCCCCCCCCCTCCATCAAAGAAACAAGGAGCAAGTAACAAGATGGGGAAATGGAAAACAAACGGAAAAGCAGGAAATAAAAGAGAAGACGAAACTTCTCCCTGTGTGTGTGTATGTGTGTTTGTTTTTTTCTGTCTAGAGTGAAAGCGAGAGAAAGTGAAGTATAGGGCAATATTCAGGGCCAGGACCCCCCACATACCAATGTCCGTCTATTTGTACATAGTACAGTACGTTACATTTCGTTAATATGTTCTATGTGGTTTCGGGAATGACAGCGTTGTTGTTGTGCTCCAATACTACAACCATATTATACATAGGGGCAACCACAGTCTACATGTATATGATGGTATATATGCTAGTAGAGTTTAGGATACGGAACAGAGAATTTCTTGGAAAGTTAGCAATGAAGGATTCCACTCGTCAGATTACGACCCATTCAACCTTATCAAGGATCTGTTTGGGTTTTTACCACACATACAGAGACACACACACACACACAGAAAAAACAACATTAGACAGAAGGCTGAGCCTAAGACACACATATAAAAACAATTACTTTTTTTTTGCCTGGAAACGTTCTATATATGTATATAAAGAGGGATATCTGTCTATCTAGAATTACATAGATCTGATCAAGTAAAACATTTTAGGAAATAAAAAGCCAATCGGTTTTCATTCCCTCCGCTCCTTCAGTCCCACAGTCCCAGTCTCAGTCCTAACACTTTCCCTATGTGCGGCACTACCAACGCCAACACCAGCACCAACAACAACACCAACCAGCTACAACATCTTCTTTTTATCTGGATTGATAGTCTTTCTCTCGTCCTAGTTTCCCTTTCTCCTCCTTTATTTTCTGTATTGTTTAGTCCTCGCAGCTTTCTCTTTCAGCTTTCACTCTCCTCTCTCGTTCCTCATACATTCGGTTTATTTTCTTATTTATTTATACATTTTGGATTTGTATGCAGTACAAAGTACATATTATAGCATCTGTATGGATTTAGATGCAGCATGTAAACTTTCACTTTTTTCTCAGCTACTTTCTGCGTAAGACGTAAAAGTAGACACTCAACAGATGAAAAGACGGTCAGACAGAATGAGAGAGAAAGCAGCTTGGGAAGATAAGACGTACCTACTCATAATAGCCTAATATATGTAGTAGTATAGTCGGTCCTTTATTTTATTCTATTCCTCACTTTCCCTATTAACAAATATATCGCATATATATGGACAAGGAGAAAAGAGAGAACAAAGGAAATAGACATGACAGAGCAGAGGGCAATGGTGTGGCAATGAGAAAAATGAGAATGACGGGAACTGGAGATTTTATGTACAAACACAGGCTACGACGACGATGACGACGACCGCTACTACTTCAGTAATCTCTTGGATGTTCATTTCAATGATTTAGATCATGGCAAAAGTTGCTATGATATTTTTACAGCTGAGATAAATTTTACTCTGGGTATTATCTTGATAGGTAGGGAGAGTGGAAATGTGCATTTATTTTTATTTCATGGGCTGTGTGTTATGTAAAGTGAGAGTGTACTGGAACTGGAACTGGAGTTATAGTCCTAAGTCCTAGTAGAGCACTACACACTGAGTAAGTTATTATTTTTCTTAATACATATGGCTATGTCAACTGGCTAAACGGTAACCGTAACTTGGTTTTGGTACTTGTCCTAATCTTCTCAGTCAAAAGGCACACACATTATTTTACTTTTTTTTTTAACACAGTAATGTTAATTTTTTCATAAGCACTGGATTGGTGACAGGGCGAGTGCACTACTAACTTGTACATTAACAACATACAAATAGGTTTTCATTTAGTCAGTATCACGTCGAGGAAGATCGTCGATCCAGACAGACTCCAAACAACGATGTTACTATTAATCACATAAGTAAGAAACTACATACATAATCATAGTTAAAATAATTGTACGTACGAGTAGCCCACTATACTACAGGATTAAATAATAAATATGTCATTCATATACAGATATAGTATTAATTATTACTATAGAAGTCACAAGTATTGAGGATCATGTGCGTTTTTAATTTAAAGATAATTTTAAGTTTAAGTAGCAGTGCGTTATGGTGAATTAATTAATACGAAATTTTCTAAAAAATACTGACGTATGCTTGGGGAATGGGGATGCTGTGTGTGCTGTATGATGATGTATGCTGGGCTTACGATTACTGACAAGAACTTTTGAAAATGAATTTGAATCATATCGATATTGTATAAAAGTATCTTGCAGGCAGTGTATAATATATTCTTTGTTTATTACGTCTTGGTCTTCTTCTATCGTATTGAAAATCTGATTGATCCTGCAAAAACTAATACGAGATGTACTAATTTACCTATACAAATATGACTTTGAGATAACATTAATTTTTATTATATCCATTGATTGGATCGAATTTGAATATTCGAGATATGTACTATATCTAGTTGAAGGAACTTTATTGTGATTTTTTTTTAAATTGAAAAAAAATTGTAGCTACCTTATTAGGATTAAAGGGCTGCACATAAAAATTTAGTTCAAGTTAAAATCCGGTTCTGGTAAGAAAGAATTCAACCTTGAGGCAGAGGAGTGCCAGTTGCGAGTGCGGCGATTTGAATTTGAAGTGACAAAAAGATGTCTGCCTGTATTAATGTTACTATTACTACATAATGTGGCGATCCCTTTTATACAATTATTAGAGATACTGCTACCTACCTAGTTGCTTATGTTGTTAGCTAAAGATGCAAAAATACAGAAATAGATTTAAATTGTATGCAAAAAAAAATATTCTATGATTTTTATGAACATCAACATGTGAGAGGGTTTTCCCAACGATTGTTGGGAGGGGCCCACCAAGCGCATTTTGGATTTGGTGGGCGGGGACATGAAATGGAAAGGACAACCCTCTCGCAGTCCTGTTCATAAAAATCAGAAAATAAATGCATAGTCTAAGTAAGTATAATGCGTATGTACTTCAAACAATTTAAATTTGAAGTACACCACTCCTACTAATTAAATGACTACTGATAGATATATATTAGACAATTAATAAAGTTAAGATAGGGTATTTTAAGTTAAGGATATAGTGACTATACGCATAGATTAGTTTGTAGAACAGAACACAGAGGAAGAAAACACTGATGATCTCTATTTTCTAATGCTGGACAAATACAATATAATATATATGGTTATTATACTAATGAATATCTAAGAAATTTTATGAATGACTCTACTATTACCTTACAGTTTAAATTTTAGAACAGGTGAATTTGAATTAAAAATAGTTAAACTAAAAACATAAATTGTTTGCTTCATTTTCATTAATTTTTTTCCAAAGACAGAATTTGATTGTGCGACGAGAAAATGATTATATTATAATTAATTAAAACTCTGTGCATATTTGTGTGTAATATATTGGACACAATGCTAATTTAACAGATTCCTATATAAATGTTATTAACGTAACGTACCGCGTACCTATACATATTTACCTATTACTCATATTTAGCTAAAAAAAATAAATAATAATACAAAACATACACTATTTTACAGCAGTCTTCGCATTACAACAATTTTTTAAAATTCAAAATGAGAAATAGAAATCCTTGTTTATTTAAATTAAATTATCACTAACAATAAGTAAGTCAGCGAGTCGACTTGGATTGTTGTTCTGCTGATAAATTATTTAAATTTAATCATCATTAATAAAAATACTACAATCAACTCAATGTATTTGTGTATAATTATTAATTAATCCTCACATACTAAAACATATTATGAAATGATTGAATTATTGACGTGGATTTTTCTAAATAAAAGTACAAAACAATTTGAAAAATGCACATTCTTATGCGTACGCTGGACTTGCACGTCATTGCCTTTTCTCATTTAATTACGTAACGTGCTGTACCAGTGTGAGAATTTTAAATGTATTATTGCAGATCCACAATTTACCCAATAAAGTGCGTGTCAAATGCGTCACCTTTGACGATCGAGATTGCATTGTTTGCACTTCTGGGATGTTCAGTAAATGCTTTTATTGTTGGATATCATCTGACAAATGTCTACGCAGTTCCAAAAATTGGATACTCGAGTAGTATAGGGCAGTAAATTCAAATATATTGTCATTTGAAATAAATTCTAAGCTATGCTGTTACAGTACTAACAAATAAACTAAACGTTTTAAATATCGTCTGTGAAGAACAAAAATGACCTATATCTTATTTAAGCTACAATCAAAATGAGCTATGTCATAAAAACTAAATGAGAAACAAAATAAATTGTTAGGAGTTTTTGAAAACGTAAAATGTCCTATTTACATTTTTTTGAGAAGGTTCAAAATGTTCTTATTTCATGTTTTTAAAAGGTGCAAAACGGTCTAATTTCATGTTTTTGAAAAGGTGCAAATTGTTCTAGTTTCAAGTTTTAAAAAAAGTGCAAAATGTTCTAATTTTATGTTTTTGGGAGTTGCAAAATGTACAATTTAAATGTTCCAAAGACAGATTTAAATAATTTTGTAGATAGCTGATAATTGTTTTAAGCTAAAAATGGATATGGGTCATTTTGGTTCTTCTCAGATGATATGAACTTTGTCATACAATAAATTGCAGGATTACTACTGTTTATAACGGGGTTTGCCATAAATATAACT
>JAQFZE010002036.1:0-15717 GCA_034695245.1 Dicyrtomina saundersi | reverse complement strand
ATTCTATGAGGGGTAATTCTATTTGTAATTTGGACTTGTTGGATTTGGATTTAGTTGTTGGCAGTTGGCAGTTGGCGGCGCCTCTAATTTAAATTCTTTGTTATTACAGCTCAGTCAAAGCAATTCTAAATTTTAGGCTTTAAGCCTGATATACTTATTTAAAAAAAAAAGAAATAATCAGTTTTGTTTGCACTATAGTTTCTGACCGTCTACTCTCTCTGCACTGTTCGGTTTCATAAAATATTTTGTGCAAATTGATAAACTGTCTCGATCTCTGTTGGGGGTGGTCGTGGTCGTGGCTATGTGGTCATCCTCAACGTCTACGTCTACAATGGTCATACCTTACTTGTGTATAGTCGTGTATAGCGCTGTCATGCTATGCCAATCAACTTCAATTTTGTAGACAATGCTATTATAATCCAGCTTCTATTTTCTCAGTGCTATACATACATAATTTTTTAATTACGCGAGAGAACGAGTAAGATCATAAATATAATTATTAGATTACGATTACGAAGTAGTAAACTTGTTTCATCTTACAGAAACATATGATCTACTGACTGTATTCTCCATTGGCGCTGTAATCAATAATTACTCACATTCAGTGAAGAAATTTGCGGAAAATAAATTATGCACATAAAATAATAGGTTCTTAGTATATTATACACATGTGCAGTTTTAGCTGAAGTAGTAAGTACAGTAGGTACCTATTTTGGTTTTAGTTTTGGCACTGCACTATAATATATATCTACTATATATTCTGACGAAATCATACGGCCTTTTATGAACATCATTGGCAGTGTGGGCTTTTGTTTATACTCTGTATGAGTTTGAATGCAGTAGTTTCAAAATGCAGCCTAGAATCTAGTAAATAGTTTATTAGCTGATATGTTTGTTTTTGTTTGTCAAGAGCTCTCTAGAGTCTCGAGTCTCGAGACTTTTACGAAAAAGCTTTCAACACTTAATCGTGATTTTCATCTTTTCAAAATATACAAAATTAACTTGAGATTTTTATGTACGTATGTATACTATGCCTACCCAAATTGATTTCAAGTAGGTCTTTATGGAGAAGAACTCCAAGAGGTTGTTTCTTCTTATTTTTTAGAGGTACACACAGTGTACCTACAGACCTAACAGGCCCAAGCCAAATAAGTATGTCCTACTATTTAACAAGTTTGAATTTAAATAATTCAAAAGCTAATGTGAATATTTGAGGAGTAGGTATGTTCGAATTTTAGTGATGTGGATGTTGGAAATTTGGAAACGAAGCGTTGTAAATAGTAAATATAAACGTATCTAGCTAAAAACACAAAACTATGAAAATAGAAATCAAATTACTACTTAACAAAAATGTAAGGATTTCCCATGGGAGTCGAAGTCAGATTCAGATTCAGAGTCAATATCAAAATTTAATGATATTATGGTTCTGATTTAGTTCCGTAATTGTACCGAAATGTTACTCCCTGTTCCCATAAGGTACATAATATATTTTGTAACGTTATTACTATTCAAGGGCAAGCTTTTCTTTTTTGAGATTTGCTTAGCTCCGCTTTGCCAGAGCAAGAGAAATGATGCTTGGATTTGTTTTTTGAATTATAGATATCCCACGATCCGGATTCCAAGTCCCGCGAGCATAAATAAAAATAAGGATGCCGATGCCGATGCCGATTCCGATACATTACATACACAAGACTTGATAGCTAAGGGCAGATAGAAGCATGGATACACATCCCTAATGATCCCCTCAAGACAAATTGGAAGTAGCTGGAGCGAGGCCTCTCTCCCGTTTCGCATCAGTACATCAACTGTAATCGTATCGTAATCGTAATTTGTATTAATTTCCCTCCTATACCTTCTTGCCAATATCTATATACTTTGAATTTGTTAGTTTTTCCGTCAATGGTGCATCAAACAAATTCAGGAAATACATTTATATATAATGCTTGTGATGTAATTCGAATAAATCTAAAAATCCAGTACGCTTCTAAAGATATATTGTAGGAATGAAAAAAATTAAAACTAATGACTCTAATGTTTTTGGATCTGTCCATGTGCATAAAAATAAACTTAACTATGTAAACACTACGCCCTTAGCCTTTTCACACAGGTATGTACATAATTTTTAAATATAACTTTTAATTAATGTTGTATGGGCTGAGGCCAAGTCGACGAAATGAACAAATTATTTTTTTTATTATTAAATATATGTCCGTAAAATACTCAACAAATGAAAGAGTTGTAATAATGTGAATTCCTCGCTATAGAACTACATATTCTATAGCGAGCTGAGACCCAGCTGTTTAATTTATTCGCCGTATACCGTATATAGGACCAGTACCAGTAGCATACTGTTCATTACTGACTGAGTAGTACTTCATCTCATAATTTTTTATATCATATCTAATTTTTCGCTCTAAAAATTTTGCAACAAGTTAATAATTTAAACTTTTTAATATGACCTTCACAGTTCACTGTCACTGCACTCCAATACATTAGGTCATATAAATGTGATTTTGAGAGTTTTTGTAATTACGAGTTTTCAAGGAACTAACTACCAACCTACCTATGTTATGCTGTGATCCTTCAAAAATTCAAAACAAGATTGAAGACATACTGTATAGTTTTGTACACTGACTGAGTGATTTTGGCTTCTGTTGGATTCACCTACGAATCTTTGAATCTAATCTTGGATCAAAATGGGTCGACAAGGCTCAATCTATTTTCATTTCCTTTAATAATTATTACACTACTCTGTGCAGAAAATATTATGAGATGAGATATTTTAATTTTTCCTTATAGAAATATACATAGCTAACGTAAGTATAATTTTAGACCTGTCATAATTTATTCATACAATTTAATAACAAACAATCCTGCAGTCACATAGCTTATAAATACTGAATATTTTTCTTGATACATATTTAAATTAAATTTTAAATACTTTGGTTCTGAATATTTACTTTAAGTAAATTAATTTGTCTCCCACAACATTTTTGACTTGACAAAAATAATGACGGCAGTATCAGAAAAAAGGCAAACTAACTACAGGACGTCAATAAATTGTCCATCTCAATCTAATTATATGGCCGTCCTTCATTTTAGCCGTTGCAATGCAATTAAAGTGAAATGTGGTGGTACTCGTACGATAAAATACGATGCAGCAGCCTATTACTAACTCCTATGTGTTTAGGTCCTTACTATCAACATCAACAAAACTTTTACAGCTGCACTATTTGGTTTCCTGCTCTTTCAATTTCCTCATCCAATTAAAAGAAGAATTGTAAAATGCACAAAAAACGTATACCTACTGCCTACTTGTGTGTTGATTTCAAGAAAAAAAAACATAAAACCCATTTATTTACCATATAGCATTGCCAATTGCTCTAACAATATAAGCCCAGACAAAAAGGCAAAAAGTCAGAGAGCAGAATGAAGAAGTAAAAGACGAGGACGAAGACGAAGACGAAGATGTAAAGTAAAGTGCTTGATACTGAAACTGATACTAATATTACTATGTTATTCTATGTAAAGGTATCTACATAATGTACTGCATGTACTTTGAACCGTGGCGTTGAGTACACATACATAATGGAAGCTCTCATGACTTTATGATATTCTTCTTGAGAGCATCATAATATATGTAAGGTAGGTAATAAAGTATAAAGCTCTTCTTCCTACATAGCGATAGATGGGATATGTGTGGGGGTCAATGGACTTCAAGGTGGTTTAAAAAGAAAAAAAAAAGGTAGGACAGGTAAGAATGGAATGCAGCTCTGAATGCACTCCACCATCACATTCACATTTTCATGTGTTTAGTAGATTCATAGGCTCAAATTTGAGTCTACAGTCTACACTCTGTAAATGAATTCTTTAAGCTTAAAAGCTGCTTGGTTCTATGATTCTATGTCTTGGTTACCACTAGTTGGAAATCTGATGAAAAATACAAAACCATCGAGCATCCTAATCTTAATTTACAATTCACATACAAAATCTCCACAATGACCACCATATGTAAGGAATTCAGCGGTGGTATAGTGGTAAATAGTTTCAGTTTCTTTAGAAGGCTTAGAATTATTTAACTAAAAGCCCTGCGGAAGGAATTCACAAGTATTGTCAACGAGAGTCTATGGATGTGGGCATGATGCATTGATGCATAGATGTGTTCATGTTTACAAATAATAAAGCTCTGATTTTGTGATTTTTGAAAGTGTCCGTATTTACCCTAATAATCGCCCAGGCTAATTCATCCCTATTAATTATAGAAACTTTATTTTACATTTTTGTAAAAGAATTATTAGTGAAATTATTCTTGTAGGTTCCGTATATAGTCCGTCTATGGCAATGCATCTTCAATGAGAGCGATCAAATTAACTGCAAATTAATTCTCCAGCTGAAGCTGCGATGTAGAAACTTGTTTGAATTTCAAACATGCCAATTTGAATAGTACATATCTGTGTAGATAGTAGATAGATCGTGAGGAACATCTAGCATAGTGGATTATTAGGAAAGAGTTTTCATTCTACTGTGTAAGTATAGATATGCTCAGGAATTTTTGCAAGAGAGATTCAATGACACGAGCAACGTTTATCTGTCGTCGTCGTCGTCGTCGTCAGTATTTGAATCATTATCATATTGATCTTGGAAGCTGAGTCATTATGTAAAATCTAACCCGAAAGTCTACGTGCACTCAGGAACGTGGACGATCCTGATCCTTTCCTATAGATTGTTTGTGAATACCAACATAATATTGCGTATGTATAATGACGACGACGACTAAGACATATTATATAATGGCCAACGGCAAATCGTAAAATTTGAAGACGTCACAATCTGATGCCCTTTCAAATTCGGGATTTCCTCTACTTTGGATTTATTTCCTAGTAATGCATGGCTAAATAATATATTAGCACACAAACAAAAAAACAAATTTGTCCCGTGCCCACATGTGTTTACCTTATCATTATAACCACCTAATTTTTTCAGCTCTATAATTTAATGCTATTAAAATTCCAAGTGCTTCTTTGATGTTTAGTACACTATTCTTGGGAAAGGAGCGATTTGTGTGTGTGTGTGTGTGTGTGTGCTGTGTTGATCCTGGTCGCTGGTATTCGTCATCATCGTGCCATTAAAAGCATTTCTATTTTATACATGGATGTGACATCATTCATGCATGCTACTTAACAAGTAACATGTGGATGTGAACTATTATTTCCAAAAAGAAAAAAAAATGAAAACATAATATGGAAAGTGCATATGCAACAAACTACGAGGAAAATTGCAGCAAAATGACGTAATAGTACGTATACCTTTGTAATTCAATTAGTGCGGAGTTATACGCTGACTATAAGAACAAACAAAACACCTTGATTTTCAAACAGCGCCTGGGCTCAATGCTAAATGCAACGAGCCACGTACTAATCATAAATACCTTACGTGCATCTGTGTGCTGGTGCTGATACCTTTGTATATTTTTTAATTTTATACTTAGGTAAGTGTATATATGTATGGGCATAGGTATGGTATTATAATATGTACTGATATTTGTGGAAGTAAACTGCAACTACTCCACTTAACTCCACTATACTCTCAGCTGAACAGAAAACTCCTACACCAATTCTGTACACCTAAAATCTCAGATACTTAGGATTTCCCTTTACTTTCCATTTTGTTCTATGTATTGTAATTAATTATTCTATGTAAAAACCCGCTCACAAAATGTCCGCTTCATATATGGGCTTATAAGTATAAACAATGGCGAAACCTGACTGACTGACACACAGTCCAAACACAAACAGAAACAGGCCAATAATATCTTTTGACGGACGTCAATTTGGATGTCGATATTATTTAGTTTAAAGATTTTACTAACAATAAGTATGTCTACGTGTAACCTATCCGCTGCTATTTATTTAACTTAATAGTTCTTTGTGACAGTGACAGAGACAGCTTCCGAAACCAAATCAAAATAGTGTTTTATATCTTTCAAGTTGGTCATTATATAATTTAGTTATATTGTTTTCATGTTCACGACTATACATAGTTGTGTACAGAAAGTAAATATTGGAATAATAATAGTCATTCCAAGAAGGCACAGATAGGATCAATTATATGCATTTCCTCGTACGTACAATTTGCATACGGACTGTAACAATGTTACCAGTACCAGTGCCAGTACCAGCACCACTAACTATGACTGATTCAACCGACTTAATTACAATATGTATGTACCTATACAGGCGCGGCGCAAGAAATGCTTTCTGGGATGGGTTGTAGATACCGTGAATTAAGAATCAACATGGTCCATATCCAATTTACGCTGGAATTAAAATGAGCTATGTCAAATATACTACATGAGATAGACGTGCAAAATGTTAATTACGATATTTTTTTCTGCAAAATGCAAAATTTTCTACTTGCATTTTTTTTTAAAGTAGGTATACTTAAATGTTTTAGTTACATGTTTTTAAAATGTGCAGAACGTTCTATTTACATGTTTTTGAAAACTGCAGAATGTTCTATTTACATGTTTTTTAAAAGTGCAAAATGTTCTAGCTACAAGTTTTTAAAATGTGCAGAATGTTCTATTTATATGTTTTTGAAAGTGCAAAATATTCCATTTACATGTTTTTGAAATGTGTAAAATATTCCATTTACATGTGTTTGAAAATTGCAAAATGTTCTATTTACATATGCTTTCACATAGGACCATGATATTTCAGTTTTTTTGGTAGTAGACAGTGAGTTAGTTTTGTTTCTAGCTAAAAATGAATATGGATCATTTTGATTCTTCACTCACGAAAAAATTCGGTCATCTTGGTTTAAATGCCTCTACGTTTTAACCTATTAAAAAATTCATTTTGGTGTGGGCAACTGTTCTGGTGCCCACCCCCTGGATCCGCACCTTTACCTTTACACTGTGTATTATTACTTTTTTAGCACTACTCACTAGTCAGTCAGCACTTCACTGTTTGGGTGTACCTCTGTACAATTATGTACTAACACTGTTTTTGCATGTGATGTGTTAATGTTCTTGGGAGGTTTTCCATTTATCACCATATGCATACAGTATAACCATGTGTAAGTACCTACCTACTTATACCTACTGTTCGTTTCTCACCCGGTAATTTCCCATTATACCTATAGATACGGCTTTGTAGCTTTAAAGCTCAGACTCTGTTGGCTCTGGTTCCGGTTCCGGGAGCGAGTAGTGAGTGTGCACACGTGAGTAGGTTTCCGTATAACACAGAGATAGAGAGATGGATAAAGGAAGCCGAAAGCCGAAAAGGGTTTGTATTGGATCGATTGAAACATGATGCTTGAAACTCAATGAAATGGAAAAACTCGGGAAAGACACCTGATAACGTGAGTTCAAATAAATCAGGAGGGAGTGAAATAGTCTCCTTGGCAGCTTTACTACCGGTGTACATAGCAGGACCAGAAGAGGGGTTACGTAACCAGTCGGATGATGTGGCTATATACAATTCGTAAATCCATTGCCGTTCCGCATTAACCGTTGTTGCTGCTGCTGGTATACCGGTACCGATACCGTTACCGGCACGGGCACGGGCACGGGTAGCTGTAGTGGCGGAGGAGTAGCCCAACCACTTTTTCACAATCATCACAATTCACAGAATACATTAATACAGATACTACACTTTGAGAGAAAGTATTCCGATTTACCAGCCCAGTGCGTACTCCAATTCCAATTCCATTTCTACTCTATCACCTGATCCGTATCCGTGCATGTACAGACACACGCCTATATACTTTAAAGCAATAGATATTTCTTTCTTGCTATATCCTATATCCCTATACTTCTTCTTTAATTTTAGCGCAAGCTTTGCTTTTGTTTTACCCTCACTCACGTTTAGGATTCAGCTAAAGACCACAGCATCGCATCTCAATGCCTTTGGTACTTAAAAATGAACGTGAATCCTGCGGAAGCCATGGCCACGCTACGGAATTCGAATTGAGTTCCTTCCACAGATAAATTATCTCCTTCTTCTATTTGGTGCCTATATTTTCTGTTTTTTTTACGTCTTTGTAATCTAATAACAGTTGCAGCTTACAGTTAGATTTCTTCACATTAACGCTCTTTTTATACTTGCCGCCTCATCTCCCTGTTTTTAAATCGAATAAATAAATACAACCAGCCCCCTATTATAGTATTTTGTATCGACATCGGAACGTCTGCTAAAAAATAGATACATACAGTGAAATTGACGTTTTTCCGACGGCTAAATAAGCGACTTTTTACAAGGTAATTTACATATAAATAAACCGTATCTTAACCTTTACTAGGACCATAACCAGACCAGCACCTGTCCAAAGGTGTCTGCTCATTTTGCTACTGGCTATATTTAAGGCTTATGGAGAGAAAAATTAGATTAGAAGTAATGGTGTTTAAATTGGGATTGTTGTGTGCCATTGCGTGAAAGGAATGAAAAATGTATTGAATTTGAATTCATTGATTGTTGATTATGAATGGATTAATAGTGGATTCAACATTCAGCTCAAAATTATATAATAGTCCATTGAAAGCCGCCCCATCAAGAAATTCAAGAATGATTTGGGATGTGCGGACATGCGGTTAATTCCTTATGGGTATATTTTAGACTCAATTAATCATTCGTAATGAACCTATTAGTCTATGAACATTTTTATTAATTGCCAAAGGCCATCTGCTCTTGCATAATCATTAATTATCCACATCTGGAATATAATGGACGAATTATATTGCAATTTAATTTAAATTAAAAATCCACTATAAGCCGTATACTAATAATGACTAATAGCCATGTGCTGCCAGTCATAGTCATAGAAATACGTGCAATAATAGTCATAATAATGAGACACATCCGTAAGGAGATACAGGTGGATATATAGCCGTTTTTGAACGAGCCACACAGTTAATTTTGGTTTCCAGTTCATAGGTATACAGTTTTTCAATTCTACATCATGTCATTGCCATCGCCATTTGAATACTATAATAATCTCAAGATATACAAATCTCCCCTACAATTTAATACATATCAAGTTATAGTTATCATTTAATACATTGCAAAATAATTATGTGCTGATGTTCCTGTACGATTTTTGAATGCTAAATTAGCTCTTAGCTTCAGGTCAGGATGAACAAGAATATTAGCGTATTATCAGGATAAACGTCGAGCTTACCAACACCAACCAAACGAAAAGTCTAATTTTCAAAATACAACCTTTAAGTTCTAACGATTCCTACGATTTGAGAGCAAGAAAGATGTAATAAAAGACGGTCCGGAATCAGAATCAGAATGAGGAAGCACACTTTTAACTCACCCCACCGATGACGTCATTTATGAACGATCCCTTAGGTATACGATGGAGACGTAGATTTAATGTAGTATTATGTACTAATAAACTTGGTCCTTTTTGCTTCCACTTCTAACTTCTACTATAACTCTTACACTATGACTGCGACTACCAGTTTGGATTTGAAAATAATATTATTGATTGCTTTAATTAAAATTCAAGTTAGAAAATGTAATTTTCTTGGTTCGTAGATGATTGTATAAAATGTTCCTACGCCTTTACAGATATTGACTACGCACGTGTAACGAAAATGTATGTAGTAGATCCAAATTGCCAATCCAATTTGAATTTTAAGCTAGAATTTTTTGTATGTGCATATAGAATGAAGCATGTATGTACATATGCTATGGGTGAAACGATAATTATTTGTGATGCCTTCAATGCAGTAAATTTTAATGGTTCGCCTATGTACACTGTATAATATGTGTAGACAGTCAATTCAGATGGCAGAGATTGGAGAGACTGATCCCTTGCCATGATAAATTACTGATCGATACTAATAGGTTGTAATGAGATGCAAGAAATGGAAGTGTTATTGATGTTTCTGTCTTATTAAGCGTCCACATCACCACCAACCAGCAACCACCACGCCACTACTTCATTTCACGTTTGAACTGACTCACAAAATTTTTTATTCCAATTCAAATTCTTAATGACTGAATACCCATTTAAATCAGCTCCCAATGTCGAATTACTTATCACTCTCACCATGTCCTCAACCTAGTTAATTCCACCCTTCAACCCATCCACCATTAGTAATAGCAGTGGTAGTAGCTGTAGTATATATCTGTAGTAGTAGTAGAAGAAGTGTGGAGTGCAAAATGACACGTTCAGCCAATTCAACGAAAATGAAAACGACCAACCTTCCTACCTGCTATATATCTATCTATCATATCTATCTACATTACGTGAGGTTCGTATTGGGATTGCATTTTGGCGTCTAAACTTCAAACATAAACAACTATGTTTTCATTTGAAATGCATTTGAAAGGGATGGGCGCTCCTTAATACTGTAAGTGCATACATATATTCTCATCTTTTGCTAAATAGCAAGTTGCAAAAATGAATAAAATATATAAACTACCAACTGTACTAGTAGGCGCGGATCCAAGGTGTGGGCAATGGGGCAGGTGCTCACCCCAAAATGATTTTTTTATATAAGTTAACATAGGGGCATTTAAACCAAGATGGTAGAGTTAAATCGCCAGCGAAGAATCAAATTGATCCATATCGACTTTAGCCAGACAAGACACAAAACTCAATATCTACAAACAGAATTAAAATATCAGGATTCTAAAAGCATGTAAACAGAATATTTAGCCCTTTTTCAAAACGTGTAAATAAATCATTTTGCACTTTTTAAAAACATTTAAGCAGAACATTCTGAACTTTTTTAAAACATGTAAATAAATCATTTTGCACTTCTCAAAAACATGTAAATAGAACATTTTACACTTTTCCAAAACATGCAAAAAGAGTATTTTGGACTTTTCAAAAACATGCAAATAAAACATTTTACAACTTTCAAAAACTCGTATTTAACATTTTCCGCATCCATCTCACGTTGTTTTGTTTTTGACATGGCTCATTTTAATTCGAGCTTAAATTGGAAATAGACAATTTTGATTCTTCCCTCACGCTATGTATTGCCCACCCCAGAAAATATTTCTAGATCCGCCTCTGCGTACTACAGTACTGTAGTTATAGTTATAGTACGAACACTATTGGGTATGTGTATCAAATCAACGTTTATATTTGAAGAGTTATTCGGCAAAACTGGATAAAGCCAATTTTACAGGAACAAAAAATATTAAATAAAACAGATGGCCGAATTATTGTATTCTGAACTCAATTTTTGTCTACAGGTACTGTGACTGTGACTGGACAAAGAACAATTACAAGCATAAATCTAAAACTGACTCCTTCAGGAATTTTTTAAAAGATTTTCGTGCATATAACTATACAAAACATCTTTAGACTGAACTGTAAAGTGCCAAGATTAAAATGCGAATTTTTTAAAAGAAAGCTCTATGGAATGCCAATCTCGCATGTGCAGGCTTTCTTGCTTCAACAGGCTTGCAACAACTTGCTAAATAAATTTTATCTAAGGTTTAATACTTAATGACAACCCCACAGTATAAGCTGTCCTACTATAAATGTCATCTACAAGAGTATGCACAGCAACAGTAAATTTAAAAAAGTTTATGTTCATTCAACAGGTAAAAGCTTTGTGTATTATACATTCTACCGCTAAAAGCTAAGCCCTATAATCCAATTAAATGGAGGCGGCAGGCAGTAAGTACAGGTACAGTACAATATCAGTGCGCGGTACATACGTCGAGGTCTCCCGTTTTGAGTTTTGACTAATTACCATCTCACATAATAACAGTTTACGTCAGTCCTGCAGTAACAAGTCAAATGCTACTGTTACTGTTATTGAATATGTCTAGACTGAAGTCGTAAAGTGTTTACTTAAGCATTTATACGTGCCTCTACGTACCTACGTACCTATTCAAATAAGTACCTATAGGCACACAACTCTTTTTACTCAAGTTAAATAAAAACAAAAACATGGGGGAAATATAAGCAGTTCGACGACTTAAGGAATCCCCAATGCAAGGAGTACATACGAAAACAGATATTACAGCAAATAGCGAAACAATTTTGAGCTAATCATTCTTTGAATTTAATACATTGGAAAAACCTTTAGCTTCAACTTTACATTTTTTTACGCCTTATTATCCTTTGCTAAATATTTTATGCACAGAGAAGAACAGATATTTTAGTAGAAAAGATATTGCAAAAAATTCTGGACAAGAGTGATATTAATTAAAGTGTCATATAGTAGCTACTAACGCTACAACTTGTGAGATAAGTAATTTATTACCTCCGTAAACACTTGTAATTTAGTATTTTCCCTCGATCCGTAAGCCAAACACTGACACATACATTACATAATAAAATAACATATAATATTCGTGTCAAAGTTTTACAAAAAATAAAAAATCCGACACAGACGTTTCTTACCCCTTAGCAATAAGCGTACCGGCATTGACGGTACATAGGTTACCAGAATCTTGACATTACCGAGAAATTTGCAAATATCCAACTCTACCTATACCAGTACCAGTGTGGTACCAGGATATAATCTATAGGTAGGTACAGACAGATATACATACAGATATTTAAATAAAGTTCTTTTCTGAAACCTACACAACTGGATGTGTCAATGTCAATATCAATACAATCAAGTCAAATGCAATAACAGACAAGAAAGGAAGTTGGGATTGGAATGTTAGATCAAAATCACATATTTTTTTTGCCTCTGACAAATTGTTCACTGAATAAAAGATTGCACCATATGATATTATGTTAAATGGGAATCTTCTGCGATATGTTTTGTATTCCTCATTGTACTTCATCTGCATAGAACCCGTGAGGACAGGAAAAATGCACCCATCTGTAGGTACTTAAGTAGGTAGCTAGCTATAGCTATAGTAGCACTGTGTTAACAAAAACGAAAAACTTGATATAAAAATATGCTGTATATGCGCATCTTAAAGTTGTTGAAGCGTAGTAATGTAGCTCTAATATGTGCAAGTAATAATAATGCGACTACATCTTTTATTTGCACTCATAAATCTTGACCATGATACAAAAGAATTTTTTTCATTAAATATCATTTTGATCGATTGCAATTTTTGACATGAATAAAAAATAATAAAATCCTGAGGGAACTCAGAAAATATTTCTTATTGTGCTTTGTAAGCATCTTAACATATTATATACTTACATTACGTGAAATATAAAATTCCAGCATGATACCTGCATAAATATATATCTTTTTATTGTATTCTATTCTATACTTATATCTTGGTCATAGGTTCAACACGAGTTACATTACCGCAGTATTAGGGGTTGCCTCTACAATTTAGTAAAAGGTCATCGTATATTAAAATGTGGACATAATAATATGACCTGGCATGCTTCATTACAATATACAATTATGATACTCTATCAATTTTCAAAACCAATAAATCCGTTCGAATTCTGAATTTAAATGAGCCATTTCAATTTCGACTAAGTAACTTTTGCAAATTGTAATTCTTATGTGGTAACAAAAATATAAATCATATTTTTGCAAGATGTGAGTTATTGTTGACAAGAGGAATTAGTCGGCGTCGGCATTTACATAACATGCCAAAGCACAATAACAAGCTATTTAATATATTCTTATTAATTAATTAATCTAATGAAATACACGTATACCTACCTCGACGACTCATAATTTTGACACCTGACATTTGTCAACATGTAAATGCTAACAACGTACGTATCTATACTGTCTACCGTCTTACTACTACAACTCCTAGTGTATGATTACTAATACGATTACGATTACGATTAGGGAGCGTTCACAAATAGCGCCAAAAAAAAATTTGGTCAATTTCCTAACCTACCCACCCCTCCTCATCTATGTTAAACATAGGATAAATCCTCACTTTTCAGACCCACCTTTGTGCCTACCCAAAGGGTGCCGCCTTTTTTTAAAATCTATGTACATTTCAAGTTCACATTTTGACATGACATATTGGATGCATACTAGAAGAAATTCCATAACTTAAGTTCCATGTCCCTGTCAAATGCTCCCTCATAAGTTACAACTTAAAATAATGAATTGGATATACATATATACGAAAACATATATTTGCAATTATTATATATATCGACAATTTCGTTACAACTTTTAATTTGTACATAGTCGTTGTCGTAGTCACAGAGTCCCATGGAAAATACACAGATGCGAATTCGAATTCCTGAATGTAGTACACATAATATGCGAATTAATGAAGTTGGTACAACATTTAAAAAGTTGAAGGTAATAATTTCTACGCTGTACTCTGTACGCTGTACGCTGTACAGAGATTAACTATGCAGAGAACGTGGATTATAAGTACACTGTACACAAATCACAGCTTGCTGATGATGTCTGCGATGCCTCTCAGAAAAATGAGTTGTAGCTACAGTTACAGTATATTATTATAGGCACTGCCGTTTTATTCCATGTTTGATTTTCCCCACTGATAAAGTACATAATATGGATGCTGTGACTATGTGCCTATAGATATTGCCTATAAACTATACAAAGAAGCTGCATAGATAGTAGGTATATCAGTCAGAGAGACAGTGAGCGAGGAGTTGAGCAGTATTGCAATATCTTTTTAGATTCAATTACAACTGCACAATTCATAGCCACCCGCTGATTACTCCCACATTCTCATCTCATGTCCGATGTCCCATGGGTATATGGTATATAGTATATGGTATATAGACATACTATACTTCCTATATGCTCACTATCCCCACACTAAATGCTCAGATAGCAAGCCGCCTATTCGTCTATTAGATTTGGATTGGCGGAATTGGACCTGTCTTTCTTGCACGAACTTTGCTGACTTCTGATTCAGACTCAGACTTGGAAGTAGTCGGTTTCGAATTCTAGGTATGACCTATAGCATACAGAAGTCTATAGAGACCAATAGACCAATGTGTACAAGGTAGGTAGGTAGGGATGTAGGTATCACAAGAATTTCTTTGTGAACACAAAAGATCCACCGCTGAGCTTGTTTGTTACTCATCGTCAGCTCAAGATATGGGAATACCTATGCGTAAGTCTTAGAAGTAACAATGCAATATGGCTCATGATACGATACAAATGTGTAAAGCATATTGAGCATCGCCTTTAAATTTGTTTTTGCAAGGGCTCTTTTCTGCATTCCACCTGTCTTGAATCATCTTAAAATTCTATTCAATATTAATATTTATAAAAAAAACTATTACATGCAAATCTTGATAAATTGGAAGCAGCAAGGTTAGCATTCCGATTATTGTTAAACATGATGGCAGCGTAACTTACGAACGTAGTTATATCGTCTGTAAAGAATCAAAATGACCAATGTCCATTTTTAGCTGAGAATAAAATACACGATATGCAAAAAAAATTAAAATATCATGATCCTGCAAGATTATAAATAGGACATTTTGCACATTTCAGAAACATGTAAATAGAACATTTTGCAATTTTAAAAACATGCAAATACAAAATTTTGCGATTTTTAAAGAGAAGTAAATAGAACATTTTCCAATTTTCGAAAACACTTAAAAAGAACATTTTACATTTTTAAAAAACATGTAAACAAAACATTTTCCAATTTTCAAAAGCATGCAAATATACAACATTTTGTACTTTTCAAAACCACGTAAATAGAACATTTTGCACTTTTTAAAAACTTGTAAGTAACATCTTTAAACATCTTTCAAATTTTGCATAGCAATTTATTTTTGACAAAGGTCATTTTAATTCTA
>JAQFZE010002035.1:0-15718 GCA_034695245.1 Dicyrtomina saundersi | reverse complement strand
ATGAAACCTACCGTATATTCTATAATAGTATGCCCCGCGTACTATTCAAATTTGGACCTCTCAGACCCGCGTACTATGACAGACCCGCGTACTGCTATTTAATACTGTTAAATAGACCCGCGTACTATTCTAACTGAGACCTCTCAGACCCGCGTACTATTAAAGACCCGCGCATTATTATAGAATATACGGTAAATTTATTAAGTTATTAATCGTCGGTGAAGGATTAAATACGTTTCCTTCCACCCTTCGCTGGAGGCAAATCGGTTTTCATCCAATTTTCCCTAAAAGTAAATTCATGTCCTTCCATCGATATGTCTAAGGAAGGGAACGGTTTTGCTTTTAGCTGAAATTGGAAGGAAGAGGATCTGCTTTTAGCAAAGAGTGAAGGGAAATAGATTTGATCCTTCACCGATGATATTTGTCTAATTTTCAATTGACTATTGTCTTTTCATTCTTCTAATTGAAATATACCTTTACAGAAAAATGTAGTAGAATAAGGAAAGAAAGCAAGACATTTTATTTATCCGTCCAGTCGAATAGGCTTGCAAACAAACAAACAACTGGGACGGCGGTTGGGGCACTGTGGGCTCGTACGCTAGTACTGGTGCGGTGGGGGCGAGGGTCTTCGGTGGAGGAATTGGGTTTCGTCTGTCAGTTAGCTTTAATTAGAATTTGGGAGATTTTGATTGCAGGTAGATTGTAGGCTTATTGGAAGTAATTGATCCAAACTGACATATCTTCTGTTTACTGTGGGCAGTATTTGTCCACTTTAACTGTTCATATTTTGCCACCACACATCAATTAATCGTGGATCATTTTTTTCGATATTCACATCTCCAAAATAAGCTCCGAATCGAAATTTTCAAACAGTCTAATCATTACTACCCGCACTAACCATCAGGGCCGGATAATGCGGCCAGCGCAGGCAACCTCCGCTGCTTAAATTTTCAGAAAACATGTAAATAGAACATTTTGCAGTTTTCAAAAATATTTAAATACAATTTTTCGTAGATTTCAAAAATATGCAAATAAAAGTGTTCATTTCAAAAACATGGAAATAAAACATTTTCCACTTTTTTCAAAACATGTAAATAGAACATTTTACACTTTTCTGAATCAAGTAGAAAGAACATTTTGCACTTTTCTAAACCATGTAAATACAACATTTTGCATTACCAAAGAAAACCATCAATAAAATCAAAATGGTGGTTTTCGTATGGAAAAAAATTGCTGCCTAAAACCAATTCCTTCGTCCGGCCCTGCTAACCATAATTACCCAAAATATGAAAATAGAAACATGTACTAATACCAGGAATCGAGTGCGGAAAATGCTATGAAAGTCGCGGTTACGACTGGTTGCAGCACCAATGTTAATTTATACAAAACAGAATACCTAACTTATATATATTTCTTGACTCTTTTTACATCAAGATTTTGGATTATATTACAAAAAGCAAGTAATAAATGCCTTTTCATAAACGGATAATTAAAACCATTTTAAAATACATACTTAAAGTTCCATAATTGGTACATTAAAGTACTAACTTTCCTAACCCTCCTTTCATGGACGTCGGAACCGGGGGGACAGGGGGGGGGGCAGATTACCCCCTTGGAAAACGGATGCCCCATGTTAAAGCATAGGCCTGCCCCCCTGGGTAAAAATTGACCTTAGCCCCCCCCCCCCCTCGCGGAAATAGGTTCCGACGTCCCTGCCTCCTTTTCTACACACCTTATCTGTTCAAAAACCACTGTTCATCAAAATGAATTTGTCAAGACATAAATTAAAGCTGCGTATAAGGAGCAATATCAAATTAAGTAACAGAACAGAAAAAATAATCGAGGATAGATAATTACATTGTTACTGTCAGTTAAGTGAGTGCATACCAATACATTTTTTCTGTGGCAATTAAGTACCTATACCTCTTATAGTAGTTATCCCAATCCGAATGCATGCACTATCCCACGTTCGTCTGAAAATTCCTAGGTTAATTACAGTCGTAAATATCGTTTTTCATACTTCCATCTATTCAGATTGACTTGATAGATTGTGTATAGTGTATGTTTAAAATAATTAATAGACAAATCCACACATGAGTTCTTCTTTGGCGTGCATATTCAAGTAATAATGATTATGGAAATTAAAATCTCGTAAAATAAAGAATACATAATTATGTGTGTGTGTGTGTAATGCTGCATATTTAAATTCTTTTCGATTTTTATTGATAGCATCGACATTTTATATTTAGAATTAATTATAACAAATTAACATATAGATAATAATTTTTTCCACTCTATAATTATTCTAATATTCTGTCTAGCTTTTAATCGTGTACACTTTGATCTTCTTGACAGGAAATGAAACTATTCTGTTTTTACGACCTTCCTCTTCCTCTAATTTTTCCATCATATTTGGTGCGGTGCGACTGTGCGATCGATAGTACTTTAATATGAGGCTCTCTGCATGATTCAGTTTTTTTATTCAACCCGTGAATGTACCTACTCAACAAGTGCATGAAATCTTCAGACCATTTTAATTAAATATATTCAGAAATACGACCTAACAGTAGACACAATATTGTAAGGTGATAAAGTTGGAGGATGACATTCTCTAAGTTAAATGCGTCTTGTAATAATGTATATTATATACCTATAAATAACTGATATTATTAATTATTAGTATATATATATATCATTCAGAATTAAATTTCATGAGCTTCTAAAGCTACAAGTTGTATCTAAAAACAAGGAAAAATGTGCTTACAACTGAAATACCTGCGTTGTGTAAAAATGTAATTATAGAATTTGTGCTTAAAGCACCACCCTGTGAGTTATTATACTGTGAAAAGTTGGGGTAAAGTGGAAACAATGATATTTATTCAAAGAGGACTTAATCGCATTATAGCTGGACTAAATAGAATAGGTCTTATGATTTGAGTGGCGGTATTCATGTTGTAAGTTAACGTTACGCCTCACCCTCACTAATTAGAATGTTCCTGAAAATCAGGGTTTTCCCTAAGCTTCAATCTTCAATTTCCCTTATATAGACACAAATTATTTATATCACAATAACCACAAAATTACACACTAGTCTGTGCAGATACTGTATTCACGAGCAACGACCACAAAATCAAATGCAGTACACCCCCGACTGCAGCATTTAACGACGAGGCTTTTTAACATAGCATTTCGTCTCCATCTTCTAAAAGGATCAATTGAGTCCTGACCTCTTGGAGCATGCTGTTGATTGTTTGGAATTACACCGATTTTATGTGGAATCCCATGCTCATCCGCGGAGTTGTATACGTCATTAGGCATTACATTTCTTCCCGAATTCGGATCCAATGCAGATGTGTCACCTGTTTGTAAATTGTATGTATTTTGTGTATTGGATAGCAAGGGATTCTGATACGGGGAACTGGACTCCCTTGATTGTTCAGGTGAAAGCTGGTATAAATAACCACTGAGTGATGGGTCTTGGGATGTTTCCTTAAATTCCTTCAAGTAAAATCCCCACAGATTGAATACTTCCTCAGCTAAGAAAGCAATTATCAATATTCAAATGGTCAAATAATAAACAATCAACTCGCACAACAACCTTGTCTTTGACCTTGGGTATTGGAATGTTGTTAGTACTACACAAAAATGGGATGTACTCGAAATACTATAGAGTTTGTGCATTTTGCCCTTCAATATTATTATTGCCATTATTGTAACAAAACCACTTGAAATTTCAACTCAAAAGAATGCCCTTTAAATTTAGGGGTAATATATTATACTTTCAGTTTACGTAACGGATTTTACTTAAAATGAGTAATGCACAAACTCCGTACTGGGAAATTTGAGACATTTAAAAAATATGATAATTATTATTAGTTACGTTACATGATTTTCTTGGCCTGTCATTAAGGCTGTCCAAAGGTAACATAAAATACTCAGCACTTCTTTTAATGTAAACAGCACAAACACGCCCCAAATTTTTCCGAAATGTGTCCAGGTCGCAATCTTCTCTGTGTCCTGCTTCCCCTCGAGTAAAAAGCACAAGGAATATCCAAGTAAAAATCGTCATTCGAACGTACCCCACCGAGCTACCGTGTAACTGCTTCCTTAAAATCATCTAATCATAGTTTCAATTCAATCTTTTGTAGTACTTACTAATTGAAACCTTTTTAATTATCATTTTGAAATCAGCCAAGATATTAAATGTTTTGTCATGAAAGTCAAATGGTATGTAGTCAAGGGAAAGTCCATATTGAATGTTACGTCGCTATTCAGAGATTAGATCTACACTGCAAGTCCAACTTATTCTACAACTTTTACAGTAATGATAATTGCTCATATTTAAACTGTTATGAACAACACTAAATGTTAAAAACTGTAAGATATTAAATTAATCTTGACACAAAAAAGCAACTTTTATAACTGTTACTGTTTTGCCTGCGTATTCGATGTTGAGAAATAAGAAGGACTGAACGAGCATTTTCTGTAGGCTTTATAATAATATAGGTATAATTAATTAGTGCCAAACTTACCTCCACATGGGTTCAGAAATGGTAAAAACAATTATGTACTCGTGAAATAATTAATAAAAAAATCCGTAATTTTTAACAACATAGAAAATATAACTAACAATAAAACCAGCTCAGCCCGAGACTTGAGTTCGTCAGTATATGGTTCATAAATGAACGAACTCTGTGAACTGACTGAATTCCATCACCCTCGTCATATAAATAGACCATTAGCATTCTTATATTCAGTTTTTATGACTGTAACAAGTTCCCCATCTCTCCCCGAAGAATTTTTGTTAGAACTGCCCGCATGTTTCAACATAGTCAGCTAGATAGTTTGAGCACGAATGGATCCAGTCTAACGACTGAACTTGTAAGACTAACTAATTTCAAAAGTCGTAAAAATTTTTTTAACAAAATATATATAGTATACTTACTTCTTTATTTGTTTTTTATAGTTTAAGAAATTATTATGTAGTTATGCTAAAAATACAATAGAAATGAGAATGGAGAATAATTACTATACTATTGAATTTAGAATTTGCATTTCAATCAATGCATCAGCCTTAACTCCAATCCAGTTACTTACATGTGGTATGCTATTTTTTAAATCAATAAAATGTCTGACACCACCTACTGTCAAGACTGACGCAGATAAACGGACCAACTAATCCGATGGGTAATGTCAAATTCAGCATCAATTAACATATTTTTGAGTGATTATTAAGAACCTAAAGGATAAAACATAGTATTTCTGTGCATGAAATAATAGACAATGAAATAGCAAGTTATTAGTGCCATGCCGTTATAGCAGCAGGTGCAGTAAGGCTTACAGAGAAAGACAAAAGTGGGTGGACTATTAAGTTTACAAGAAATACATTATGTAAATAAGCATTGGAATTTTTACGTATTCAAAAGCATCAATGGTGTAAGAAATATAAGACGTCGAATACAGTTTATGTTATATCTAAACCTAACAGCTGACTTTAATTTTCTGGTCGTGCACACCAAAACAACCCCAAATTATGAAAATGAAAAATCGCAGTGTGCGATAGTTGAAAATGGTGTCGGTCTATACGTATACACTATAGCTGTCAGTCTAGGTCTAACGAGCTCAACCGACGTGTCTGGGTATCCAGCAATGCAAAAGATTGTTTTGTATTTACTGGCTGCTAGCCGCTAGCGACGTATTATGGCGAATGTAATAATTACTTTATTTGATCAGCCATGGATGGTATTTTAAGGAATTCCATAGACTCAAAAGACCGCCCAAATTTTGAGGTGGTGTGTGTTTAGGACTTTTCATCTCACTAGTCAGTGGAAGTTTTTGCAGTTTCCGTTTCAACCGACTGAAAGCTTAACTATATACTTATTGTGCAGTATAACAGATCAGTAGAGTAGTAAGTAGTGCAGTAATTTGTTATTCTTATATTCCAGCTTCCGATAAATGTTTAAAACCACTACTAACTACTAGTAAGTACTACTACGTGTAACTACTACTACCAAGTAAACTTCCTGGTAGATGCTGCGCAATATGATTTCATCTCGGGATTTAGCTACTAACGAATTTTAAGTTTTTAAAAATTATTTAAAATTTTCTTAATTAGCTTTGTATAAATTTCAGACGACGCCACAAAACTTTTGTTCCAATGTAATAACGCATGTTAAGAATTGAGTTATTTAATACTAACATAATTTTTCAATATTAATTTCAGAAAATCCAGTCAGAAAGACATTGAATAGTCCTTTCGAGAAATCTGACTGTGCTTCATTGTATTCAGATTTCCTAATTGTAGAGGGAACTGGAACCAAGATAATTGTAGAAGTTAGTTCTGACCCCAGTGTGACCCCCGTTAGTGTGAGTCCCAATCCGAGCTGACAGGTATAGTGCAACCAATCAGAGTCTAAAGCCAAGAAACACTGCCCTGGATTTTAAGACAAAATTGAATCCGCTAGACGCTGACGACAGTGGCCTCAAAACTCAAGTATTGAGAAAACATTTTTTAATATTTTCAAAAGGCACAATATTTTACAGGAGCTACAGTAGTGTCTGCAAATGATAGTCTCCTTAGCAGGTACTTGCTCTTCTTTGATTACAATAAAATACGTATACTAAACTATTCTACTACCACTACGTTACCTCTTCAATATCTAACAAAAGAATGTGTAATGCAATTCTGAGAGAAGAGCAATTTTGGTTTTACTCCGTACTTTTGGTAGTAATATGTAGACATAACAACATTAATGGGAACTTTCACACTTACAGTTAGTTTAAAAATCAAATTAAAAACTTTAATGAATAAGCCCACATTCATTTGTACAGAACTGATGGGTATACGAACGGTTATGGAGGTATAGAATAATTTGAATGAAATTGTATAAATGCTTCTAATTACAACCGATCAGCAAAGCCAATGATTAATGTTTTAAAAAACACAGTGTATTGAAAATCATGACTATTTCGACAAATAATACCACACCATTATACTTGAATGAACATGCTTAAAATTCAGTGCTATATCTAACGCAATTGACAATATTTTCCCATCTTTCATAACATCTCCCATACTAATTTAACAGAATAATATTATAACAATCAGGGTAGCAAGGTTCAGCTTATCATGGAATTTCTTGTTGCTACTAAAACTAATCGGAGCCAGCAGCATTTTTGGCGGCAGTTTGCACAGGTTCCGAGGGAACTGATGCGGTAACTCTCTTCTGTGATAAATTAATTTTGTCCCCAAGGCTTAGTGCCATTCCCTGTAATCATAATAAAAAATGACTTTCTTTAGATTCTACGCTTATATTTAGCAAAGCAACCACAAATGATAAATTGTACACTTAAAAATGCTTAATAACTTTCCAGGATAGTACATAAACTATAGTACGACTGGAAGAAATTCAAAGTACAGACAACCATCAAAATACGTTTGAATCGACTTCATAAAAGAAATAAACTGGACGACACTGTCCTACAATTACAATGCCTACAAACTACAAACAGTAAAAACTAACAGTGTGGAAGTTCAGGGCAACTACTAAAATAGAAAAACTAAATCAACCGGGATAAAAACAATTAAAAATTATAATGCATTGCGCTAAAATATAATTACTTATCGACTATAAACTACTTATTTCAATCTTACTTGGCTTTTGGCTCGAATCCTGATGTGACCGGTTACAGGAGCATTAGGATTCTCTATAGATTTTTCAATGCTTAAATTTGCAAGTGCGTCTTCACCAAAAATGGACTTAGCATATAATGTCGCCGCCATAAATCCACAATCTCCTACCAAAGCCTGAAATTCAAAATAAATTAAAAAAAAAATGAATCAGTCCATCTCATAACCTTTCGTTTACAAGTTTGAGTAACACTTGTAAACACTGCTGTTTACACTTATGCTGTCTTTGTTGTTTACACTTATGTAAACACTTCGGAAAGCCGTGTTAGTAAAAAAACCATTTTCTACACAAAACTCATTTTACTAATAGAATAGGCAATCAGAATGGTAGCATAAAATTATAATAATAGCCTTAAAAATTTGGCACGCTTTACTTTTTCTGGCGTAAGACATTGCATATTAGTTGACTTTATCAAGTGCTGCAGATACTGATGCAAATTAGTAATTCCAGTGTTGACACCAACCTTAAATCAAAAATACATGAACGTTACACAGTTACACAACAAATTAATAGAATTACGAATTAATAAGTAAATATCCAAAAGTTTTACTAGCTAGTTGTAGAATCTCATTCCATGTTATCTATTCAGAAACTGCTTTTAAGTTACATAGGGAAATATTTCGTACGCTAAGTGTAAAACCAACATTTCAAAAGATTTCTAACCTTGTTTTCCCATTCAAATTCAGCCCACATTGCCCGGAATTCAGCATCCGTGCATGAAGCAGGCAAAATGTAATCCATAATGTCAATATGAATATCGCTCATTACAACAACATTGCGATCTGAGCCAGCACCACTCACGTCATATACTAAATCCATTTACAAAATTTACATTACAACCTTTACTCATCTAATCATAAACGCAATAAATACAGGAATGGCAAAACAGCGTAGTTGATTCAATTTACCAATATTTCCGAAAATGACGCCATTCTCAGTAGAAGCAACTTTGATGCTTGCCCTTATATTAGTAAAATCACGAGGTCCCAAAATGACAGCAGGTGGTCTCTCCACTAATTTTAAATCTCCCAATGTCGCCAACTCGAGTGTGCAGTTTTGAAGGGTATCATCTGCGGATATTTGTAAGTTTAGACGTTTAGACTTCTAATAAAATAACGCGAATTTTTGTTTTAAAATAGACATAAGAACATCTACGTTAATACGTTTGAACCAAAAACTTACTCGTCTGATTTACAAGCAACACGTCCAAGACAATATCGAACTGGTTCACATTTATGTAAGCCTCAGAATAAACAGGATCCGAAAATCCAGTTAACTGAGTTACTTTGCTCAGCTTCGAGGATGAGAACTAAGGCAATAAGATTTTAGATTAATCACTTGCACAAATTTATTAGATCAAATTTATGCGGTTCCAGAAATCCTATTTGGACGCTTACATCTGAATCATCTCGTTTAATGTCGACACCAACGGCCTTGCTCAAGCTCGACTCAAACATATCATCTCCGTTGACCATATCCAAGCGACTAACCAATTGAACGAAGTCAATTGGATCATCTGGTTGAACAGTAACGTTCTTCTTTTTCTTAGCTTTAGTGTTCGCAGCCTCATATTCTGATTGTTCCTTTAGCATTAGAGCGAGAGACTCTCTGCATTCCTCAGTAAATACTCTAGATAAAGTTTTATTCTGCTCTGACAAAACCCTAAGGCATAGTAGTATCCGATCCACATCATCTGATGTAATAGCTTTTGCTGGGAGGCCTGTAACACCATAATACCCCGTGAACACATTTTCCACAAAGTTAAACTAACAAATGGGATTGAAATCATAGGTTACATACCAGAAGTTCCGAGTCTAATAATCGATGCCATGATGAACATAGCTTCCGCAGTAACTTTATTTTTGACTGCTTCCGACAAGGCTGATTCCTGTGAGACAAATCGCCTCACCATTTTAGTCAGCGATCCAGCCAATGCAGCTCCAATGAAAAAATCTCCATCCATAAGATGCTTGCGTAGACATGGAACACTGTCATCCTAAAGTTTTTAATAAAACAAAAGGTCATCCCAAGCTCTCAAATCCAATTCATAGAGGAAACCACATCACATAACACAGGTTTATATAAAACCAGCAAACCTTTTTTGTTGTCTGGTTCATGGAGAAGGCAGACTGCGTGGCATAGGTTCCATCAGAGGTTACTAGACGAGATGACTGACTCTTGTCTTGTTGAGTTTTTGAGGAGGCGGCATCTTTGTCTTCTTCAGTTTCGCCGGAAGCTTTCTTCAACTCAGAATCTACTAATGGTAGCTGCAATCCAAATATCAATGTTAACACATAATCACAAGGAATCCCAAATCAATATTAAAGGATATACGCAGGATTATAATCTCAACTTACTTCTCCTAAGCATGTCTTGATCTGAGCTACCACCGTTTCAATGTCAACGCTTGTAGTCGAAAATTCCCCTAGAATCCAAATCGTAGAACGCATAATTCTGGAGGACCTGATTGAAGGGAATACTTCTAACAGCTTTTCTACAATTATGGGTGTTAGAGATGGAAACTTTTGAACAGCCTCTCGTAAAAACAGAAGCACATCCGAGGCCGCTAATTCGTTTGTATCCGAAAGAAATTCTACCAAAACTGGAATGATGCTTGCAGCTACATCTGGAAACTACCATAACACATTTTTAATCAAATGTCATTAATTTTTGTTGCACCAACGCAATAAGTATTAACTGCGAGTCGGGGTGGTAAGTACTTACTTTAACACAACATTGGTGGAGTGTGCGGACTAGTAACTGACGATATTTCCCAGTATCATCGTGTTCAACAGAATTATGAGTCCGCCCAACTTCTTTTCGGAGAAACAATACTACTTCGCCAACGGTTCTAGAGCTTAACAAATCTAAGGCTAAGTTGAGAGTTTTTCGCCTGACTTCTAGGTCGGGAGACGCAAGTATTCTGAGGATATCCATTACTAAATCCTCCATAACTTTGTCACTGTATTGAAGTTCTCGGAGCAAAGCCAGTCTTTCTAATACAATAAGCTTGACATTATTGTCGCTTTCTTTTATAATTAATTCAATGTAGCACGTTGCTGCAGCCTGTAACAATACAAAATTACATTGCCTCTTAAAACATTGCCCGTTAAACTTCACAGAATTATTGCATGGAAATAACAATGCAATGTCCGGCAATTATGGTTTAATTTTAGATTATATTGTTTGTTAAAATTCAGACTAACTTTGATAGCGGAAGGAGCGCTTGATAATGTAACTAAAGTGCCTGCAGATTCGTAGCGAACAGCCGAGCTGTTGGATGTAAGCAAATTATAAATACAGCGTATGAATTTTGCTCGTTCACTGGGGTTGTGATGGCATACCTACCATGAGATTATAATGTTTGCATTAATTTTCATTAATTGTTACAAAGTTGAAAGTTTATGTAAATCACCACCTAATATCAGTAAATGAATCGCCGGCGCATTTAACTAAAATTATTGTGAATTACCTTGTAAATCAATTCTACGATAACCAACTGAAGAATGTCACCAAAGCTTCCAACTTGGTCCAAACAAGATGTTAAATAAGACAGGGCCCGATTCTGATCAACCTGGAGAAGCATTAAAAATGCATTACGGCGGCAAGCCATATCTTGTTCTACTTCCAACAGATTAGAAACTAACTCGGGGGCGTCGGGGATAAGAGTATCGAAATTCCTGTTTATAAACATTACTTCATTGAGTGGCCGAGAAATATTGAAGATTTTTAAAAACAAATAGTACAATTATTTAAATCTTGCGTACTTATAAATAGTGAAGATTGCAAGAACTGCATTTCGGCGAACGTATGCATGACGATGTTCCAGACAGGTTCTGATAGCAGGCATTAATGGTTCTAAAAGTTCAGGTTCCCGAAGTTTGCACAAGAATCGAAGCGTTGATCCACGAATGAATTCGTTGGGGTGTTGCAAGTCCTACAGAAAAAAATCATTATCAACAGTTAGACGCTGCACAGCTTACTTCCTCGGTAGGAATACCTATATCGAAATTCAAATGTTGAATGTACAGAATAGTACAGATGTACTTCATGATGTTTACCTTTCTGTAAGCATCGCACACAAGTATCATCTCATGAAGTAGTTTGCCATCAGGGGACGTTTTCGGCACAATTTCCCAGTATATTAGCAGCAATTTTTTAATTGTATGATCCTACAAATACGAAAATTGACTAAACTTCACGCTATAGGAACCCGGTTGCCGGTAAGTCAATTGAATAAGTACATCAAACACACAATTTAAGAAAAATCTGTTATTTTAGAATTTAAAAGTAATTACTTGTAGTGGTAAGATAAATCTGATAATTGTCATGAGAAGACCTGGAAGCTTTTCCCCGCTCAGAATCATAAATATTACTTTCTTGAGCGCATCGGTTTTAGTCTTGATGTCACCCTTTTCTGCAATACAATAATAAAAAACCTCGTAAGGAAAAAGTAATTATGCCTCACACTAATTGTTAATACCACTCATCTCATCCAAATCCAACAGACAGACCTACTCTAACACAAATACCAGTCACCAGTAGATTCAACAAACAATTTACAATATTGACGTTCAAAGTTATATGATCGATCATTTCATGCGGACGTGCATCTTACAACTTTAATAGTTTATATTATATAATCCATAAAATACAAACAACAACTGTTTGCTACCATTAACTATTACAAATAGGACCTAAAAAGAGAAGTTTGAACTCTAAATAATTCTGTGAAGCAAGCGTTGAAAGTGAAATTACTTACAACTAACAAGCACCTACTTACAACATTTAACATTCTAGCTGTATTACAATTATGAATTAATTGTTTCCGACATTCAAAAAACTACCATCTATACAGCCAAGCTAACAAATTGATTACACGGAATTTATTTTATTAACTGACCCAAGTCTGCTCGGAGTTGAAGTTCGCTCGGCTGTTCGGCATCGCTGGGGAAATTGATGAGGGTGTAGCATGGTGGTTCCGTGCTGTTAAAATTACTACTGCGGTCTTTCATATTGATGTATTTGAATTTTTTCCAATGACACAAAAACGACAACTACTGACCTAACTACAAACGCAATCGAAACTAAAATATGTTCACGAATATTTGCAATGTGTGTGATGTATAATTATTTAAAATATATATATAAGTTTAACATCCAGGCAGACGACTCAGATTTTGCACATTCGAAAAACTATGAAAAGTTGATTGTGATGTATTCTGTACACAATAATATGAGCTTGGAATTTACACAAATTTTAAATTAATACGTTTTGACTTAATCTAATATCTTGATTCTTGCTATTAAATAATAAAAAAACTAGATGATTATTAACATTGTTGATCTGAATCGGACCAAAAAACCGAAAGCTGAGTTGTCAGACGGATGAACAGTTGTCACGTCACAGACAGTCAGTCAACAGTACCGTGTGCGGCATATCGGCTTGAGCAAGCAGTGACTCTGACTAGTGAGTACAGTGCATTTTGAATAGGGACCTAATTACTTGTTACCTACTATACCATAGAAACTGGACACTGAAAAAGGCAAAGCAACGTTAGACTTACGTACGATAGCGAAGCAGTGAGTGTACTAGTAGAAAGGACCGTAAATAATGCTATCGTAGTAAAAGGGGGTGGGCCGGGCTCCTTTTTTTTAGGAGTACATGCTTCATCATTGGAGGTGGGTGAATCAAGAAATGCCTCTAGATTTATTCACGTCATTTCTTCATGCCCCTGACAAAACAGATGAGATAGGGTTGGAATTGAATTCGTAGGCAGGTTGGTGGAAAAGGCCTGAAGATGGAAGCAAATGTCGTAGATGGAATGAGTCAGATTGCGTCAACTTGGGTCCCATGCTAAAAGGTCAGGATGTGAGGAAGTATGCCCGTGATTGTCTGTCGCTGCGTGAGCACTTGAGTTATAAAATGTACAGAGTAAAAGTACATGATCATAAGGACCTATAGAGAAGGGATAGGAGGATAGGCGACAGGCGAAGTAGGGCTTGTGTGTGTAGTAGTGAAGTGATTATTATGATGTAGCTCAAAAGCCAAAAAGAAAAGGAAAAACCATCGTGATCGTCGTGTGTGTGTCTATCGACGTCGAGTGTTTCGTGTTTTCCTCTCTTCTAATATTCGAATACATAACAACAGAGCAGCAGTCAGAGTGTTAGTCTGTTAGGTGCATGTCACACACCCGGTGCAAACAAAAAGTGACAAAAAAATTAAATTACTCTCGATGATATCGACGTTAAAGTTAAAGACAAAAATATTCCAAATCTTATAGACTACTTTAACTTTTGACTTTATATATATATATGGCACATCGAAATCAAATTATTTCCTATTTTTCCTACGTGAGGAAATGATTGATATTACCAGTTTCAAGTTTGAACGAAACGACAGTTATTTAGAAGTTTAGGGAAGTGGAAGTGAGACACGACGAATAGATAATAATATTATGTAATGAATGCAGTTTTTACTTTTTGTGTTGTGTGGTGTTTGTTTGGAGTAATTTTGGAGTGACCAAGTGAAGTTGACACTGAAAGACGGGAGTGAGAACAATTGCCAAAATTGTAAGTTGGAACCTTGATAAGGTATTAAATTGTAAATTGATTTTGGTACATTCTTTGTTGATTATATCCAATTAGTTATGCACTGGTTCGTAATCAGATTATCAGATATTTTAATCTGGTCTGTCTGATGTACGGGATGGATGAGTGAATTTGACGCGTTGCACTACTTCTTGCTTGTCATTTAGTTTTAGGAGGTATCTATATGCTAAATATGTTTTTGATAGTGTTTGATTAATTTACAATTTAAGAATTGATGAGAACATTACAATTTTGAATTTGAAACTTCAAATCTTGAATCTTGAATCCTATTCAGACTCAGTTGTTCGTTGTTGTTGTTGTTGTTTTCGTTGTTCTTATCAACCCCGTGTTTACACAACACATAACAATCAACAATTGACAATACGGACGAAGAGGGTGCATAGTGCATGCATTATTGATTATGCCTGGCAAATCTCAAATCGTTGGTTAGCCGTTGATTCAGTTGGTACTCGTGCAAAACACCTTAAAATTTGTAAAGTTAGTCGTAGGAATATTAAATACATGACACATGCATGAGTTTATGTAAATAGGGAGTAGCTTTTTGGGAGAGGGTTTCCAATTGATAACTATGCTGAGAGGGTGGATTTGTCTTAAACTTTCAAAACTTATAGTTTTGTTGCTTTTTTATTTGCGAAGCAACAATCAACAACTAAAGCTTCTAAATCCTTCAGTATTCGAATCGAGCATCTATATTATTGATTGTGTCAATTATTGTCAATTATTGTCAGTATTAATTAATGTAAGTCGTAAGTGGAGTTCCTGGAATATTTTGGGCATGTTCAATTTATTTTTGTATATATCAGCTACCTGCCCAATCTTGTTCGTATTAGTTGTAGTTGCCCAGTGGCCAGTGACATAGGTTTTTAAAATTAGATTCCTTTACTACAGATTTTTAAATAATTAAATTTATTTTTGACGAAATGAGCGTTGGGAATGAAGCAATCTTTTATGACACTGTTGATTCTACTTGTTGTTAACCGAGAGGATCATCCGTGACTGTGTACTTGTAAAAGTGCTCAAATTATTACTACTTTTAGCACCAACGTTAATTTGAAAAAAATTATTGTCGTCTAAAACATATACATATTTGTTTTTTTAATTTGACATCATGCACTCACGCATTATAAGGTAGGATACGCACAATACAAGCAATATTATTAGAAAATGAGAAATTCTGTTGGTATAATGCATTTTTCTTGCTTTATCGAAAAAAGCACTATTTGTAAATATTCTGCTCATACTTTATTATTACATTTCGTAACAACTGCCCAACATGAAGCTTATGATTGCAATTGTGACGAGAATATATAGGCATGTAGTTACAAAACCGCATGCAAAGAGAATGAGTTGAAAACTTAAGTTGGAAGGAGAAAGGTATTTTCTGAGGAACACGGCGCCACAGTGTAAATTGTATT
>JAQFZE010002034.1:0-15725 GCA_034695245.1 Dicyrtomina saundersi | reverse complement strand
AATGTAGATAGAACATTTTAGTATCTCTCTATGCCCTATGACTTTTTGCTCCTGTTGTTACGGCCTTGTCAAATAGAGCAGGGGGCCACAATTAGAGGGTGGCCACTATTAGGCACTCTCACCCTACTTTGTTAATTATATTTCGTGACTAACGAATCATAATTTAAGCTGTAATAAGTGCAAAATGTCCTTGTTTTTTTGGAAAGTGCAAAATATTCTATTTACATGTTTTTTAAAAAGTCCAAAATGTTCTATTTACTTGTTTTCTGAAAAGTCCAAAATGTTCTATTTACTTGTTTTCTGAAAAGTCCAAAATGTTCTATTTACATGTTTTTTGAAAAGCCCAAAATGTTCTAATTACATGCTTTTTTGAAATGTCCAAAATGTTATATTTACTTATTTTTTGAAATTTCCAAAATGTTCTATTTACTTGTTTTCTGCAAAGTCCAAAATATTCTATTTACTTGTTTTCTGAAAAGTCCAAAATGTTTTATTTACTTATTTTTTGAAAAGTATTCTATTTACACGCATAAAGATCACCACGATATTATCTATTTGTTTTTCGTTGAAAGTGCATTATGTTTTTAGCTAAATCTGGATGTAGGCCAGTTTTGATTCTGCGCAGACAATTTGCATAAGGTTTCAAGGAATTAATTTTTGATTTGGATTTCGACCATCAACGTTACATTGGCTATTATGGTCAATACAAATACTAATAAAACCAATTGCTGTGGAAAGAAATACGTTCGGCGTTCGGTTTCACTTCTCCCCTAAATAAGTGCGAAGTAGGACCCTCAAAATAATATAACTAAATCAATGCCTTCCAGTTTATTAGTCATTTCTTAGCTGTGGGTTTGTAGTTCTTTCTGGTTTTGGGGTGAAGTCCAGTGAATTCATTAGCGATTAGCGAGTCAATATCTGTCAATATCAGTAATAATACTAAAGAAAGACCTGGAAACTTTGGGTCGAATAAAAGTGTACATACAACATACAACGCAGATATCTGTATGATAAGTCTGTTTTTATAAACAATATGCGCAGCGTATAGTTAACTATAGATACATTAGATACTAAAACCAACAGTAGTAAAAGTAACCTTCGCTGAATCAGCTGGAACTGACTTGAACCGCAATTTTGACTTTAGACAGCTTAGGTAAACAGACTCGAAATCCTGGACCAGAACCTACTGTTTAACATTCTGAAAAACAAAAACAAGAACCGGTCAGCAGCAGCTGGAATTGACTAATTGACATGTGCTTTATTCCTCACTATGCTTTTTAATCTTATGAAGGAAACGTCCATAAATGATGTCACGTATAATCCCATGTTAAAGATAACAATTTAAGCAATGAATGTAAGTCAAGGGGTCTTAAAATGAGAATATTTGGATTGGATGACATCATTTATGGACGACCCATTCACTATAGAACATAAGTAGAGCAGAAACCAGAGCAGAGATTGTGAAGCGATGACTCATCTTCTTGATGCATCGGCGGCGTCATCGGTATGTTTCTTCGTTAATCGTTAATCCTACACTTATACTAATGTTTGTTATGTTCATTTAAGGCGGTCAGCCGATGTGGAGGATTAAAATTCTAGAAGGGACCTACCTACGTTCTGTTCTGTCAATACTCTGTGACTCTGTAGTTTGGAAATAGCAGCTTCGAAAATGAGACGAATAAAAAAACAAGCCCCTTTGTACCTACGGCTGATTCCCTGTTCTATTTTTGACACTTTTGAAAAACATATTAAATATATTTCAGTGGATTTGAGAGTAGTGAGTCTCGAGAGTTGAGAGGAAATACATGTAGAAAGTCAACAGCTGATTTTCTTCGATTTCGATTTCGAAGCGGCTAACAACAAAAGTACTTCTAGTAATAATTATAGACGCTTTTGCTTTTGGAAGTTGAGTTGAGTGCCAAGAAGTTTTATTGTAATAATTAAAGTTGATTAATCTTCAAAAAAAGTGTATTTCAATCATCACAGATTTGAACATTTAACTCTTACTTACAACTTACCATGACTTTTCAAAAGGTTGATGACTGGAACAGTGTGGATTATGAGAAAAGCCGGAAACGCGCCTGTTTCTTCGCATTTCTCAATATTGTGAGTTCCACTTTTTATTTATATCGAACGTATTTTGAAAAGAATTTATTTGTATACTGTGTCAGTAGTAATTAAGTAGTATGTGTAAATTAGCAGTTTCTGTATTATCCTCTCTGATGAATTAAAATGAACCGTAATTCGTGTTTAGCTAGAAACAATACTCACTATCTATCTAAAATGTAGAAATATCATAATAATATGATCCTAAAAGCATGTAAATAGAACATCTTGTACTTTTCAAAGGCATTTAAATAAAGCATTTAGCACATTTCAAAAACATGCTAAAAATAAAACAGTTTGCGCTTTCCCAAAAACATGTAAATAAACCATTTTTGAGTTTTTCAAAAACATGTAACTAGAACTAGAATATTTTGCACTTTTCATAATTATGTATAAGCGGAACATTAATAACTTTTCAAAACATGAAAATAAAACATTTTGCTCTTACCAAAAACATGTAAATAAAACATTTTTGCGCATGTTATAAACTCGTAATTAACATAGGTAGGTAGCATTTATACTCATATATATATCTCATTTATAGTGTTATTTCTTCACATGGCTTATTTTAATTCTTGTTAAAGTTGGAATTGTGTCATCTATTTATTGTTGACAGGAGATAGGAATTCTTGTTTAGTCATATGTTTGCTTAATTGATGGAATTAACATTTTAAATTTCCAGATTTTCGGAGCCTTAGGAACTGTTGTACTAATTTTGGATGTGAGCTGGAATTTGAATAAATTACTGAATTTTGTGAACCGAGAAAAAGGAATGGTTTTGAGTATGCGAAATACAGAGACGAAGAACGCCGAGAATATTCATCTTCTGTCGGGTCATTTACTCAAAATCTATTATTTTGTCAGCTATGCTACTCAAACAATTTTGGGGATGTTTCTCCTTGATGCTGTGACACAGGTAATAAATCAAAATAGTATCTCATAAAAGTAGTATAACATTTTTTGTTATCATTAAATTTCCCGTTGAGTTAGTATTTAAAAGTTGCCGCCTGAATTTTGACAGTGAATTAATAAATCTATGCTTTTGTTTGTCTCATGAATAGAACAGCTACACTGCCTTAAAAAAGTGGACGACGGTCACTTTCGTTTTTATTTTCACGGATGTTTTGATCGTCTCACCGATTCTGATTCTGGAGATTCAAGGAAGTTACAATGATATCATCTATTTAAGCTGGATACTGCCCCTCTGGATCATTACGATTGTGTCCCTCTGGTTTGTTAGCCTCTACGAAAATAAACTCAAGAATTACCAGGTCCTCACCCCACTCTTGCCACGGACCGCTCTCAGGGTCTAGAGAACCAAAGAAAGTACCTAATTACTATTTAAAGTGTCAAATATTATTACTTTATATAAAGGATCGTCCGTAAATGATGTCATCATGTAGGTGGGTGGGCGCTGAAAACGTCTCCGTTCAAGTCAATGTTAAAAAAGTTGTCAATTTATTGTTAAGGTGGATGTGGATGGGTTTATCAGGAAAACGCCATGTCATCCATAACATCATTTATGGACGATTCCTAATGTCGTTTATACACTATGAATTGATACGGTTTCGGTACAGAATATAATTTTACATTCACTTCTTTTATTTAACTTTTATGTATGTTTATATGTATATTTTTATTTTGTCTATATAATAATTAATTACTTAAGTAAGTTACTATTGAAATTGTCAAAGGGGGGTAATTGAAAGCTTTCAATGATTGATGCAGGGAAATTGTTCAGTTTATATTTTAATAAGTTTGATTTTAGGCATTTACTTCGTGAATATAATTTTATGCTTATTAAATAAACACCGTCCGTGATGGAAGTACTTATAGCACATAATTTTAACGGGGCAAAGTATAATTTATCTGTAATACAAAATGAGGGATCAATAAGTCTGAGGGTTTTCTTATTTGTAGCGTAATAAACTCAAAATGCGTTGACAATAAATTCACTGTACTGTACTATTAATATATTTTTTGTTTGTTTATTTTTAGTCTTTACTTTTATAGGCGTTTTAGGGTTTGGAATGCTGAATATAAGTTTATTGTATTACAATTAATTATTATAATTTAAACATTTTTAGTTCCATATCGCAAAATTTAGTGTTTTATTTAATTGAAACCGCAGGTGGCAAGGCCGCCCAGTTAAAATATAGAAATCAGACTATTTTACGTTAAATTCTACAAACTAAATAAGAAATCCAAACTTATTTCGTTTTGTACTTGAGTACTTCACAGTCATATAGTCTTCACCGTCCAACTCGTGTCTCAATAATTTATTACGGCATTCGGAAACATTTTCCGGAAGCATTTAACCAAAATGGGATTAGGATGAAACTTGAAGGAAACGTTCTTCACGCTTGGAACTGGTGCAGGCACGTGGTTCCCAAATACATCCATAAGATATAATTCGTTAAAAAAATTAGTTTTCACTTCCAGAGATCTTAAATTTGGAAACGTATCACCTAGTCTCTCTATTTCCGGAAAATTCCTGATAGTCATTTTAGTCAAGACGGGTTTGTGATAATACAAGCGGAAATGTTTCACTCCTGGCATGACTGGGAACTGGAAATCCTCAAGTCCATCATCCCATTCAAGCTTTTGACAAGTTGCAGCGCATCCTTCAAGAAATTTACGCACAACTTCTCTCGCTTTCGCCACCATTGTTGGATTCCAGTCGTGGTAGTGAGTACCCAGGACAACGTCCTTCACTGCCCAATTACCCCCGTGATTGTTCGCAACATCAGCAAGTGCGTCGATATAACCTGGTTCGACTTCAACCGCCAGTTGCTTGAGCAGGTGGAGGCGATTCACAGGTCTTACGAGATACGGAAGGTACTTGGGACTAAAAAATACTTCCACTAAATTGGGGGAGCATTCCAGGAGCTGTTGCAGAAAAATTGTAGGAATTTCTTTAGACCTACATACAAACTTTTTGAGACTTTTGAAAACAGGTTTTGGACCAATGATATTTTCACTAAATAGAAATTCGTCCTCCGTTTCTGCCTTATTGGTGGAATGAGACTCGGATTTTGTGTATTTCCATTCGACCCAGCCGCAAATTAACTCCTCCAGGTTCGGTGCTTGAATTAGAAGAAGCCTTTTGAGATCACCCACAAATAAATAAAACTCAAATTTGATTTTCTTAATGAAGTGCCCATGAGCGTTGAAGAACCGCTGAGCCAATGAATCTATTTTGCAAGGAAAAGTGTTCTTAAATGTAAAGGAGGTGCAGGGGAAATTTCCATCGGTGGAATCGTTCATGAGAGTAACCAAATCTTTAATAGGGCGATTTTGTTTAAGGGGACAGTAAAAGGGGACAGCTTCTTGCTTTAGATTTAGAATATTGAGGAATTTGAAAGTGATGATCTTTCGCAGGGATTTTGAGCTAAAGTGAACCCAGCGACGTGAGACGAGACGGCAATTTAACAGCGTTTCTCGGTCAAGTTCAGCCAATATAGATTCCCGTAGCTAGGAAATAAATAAAATAATAATAAATTAATCCACATTTTTGTGAGCTAAAATAGTCACTTTGAAAATCAGGGAACTGATGCGCTAAATTAATCTTTTGGGAAAATGAAGTCACAAAATCCTTCAAATGTAGCTTTTTGAAATGAGCATTTTGAAATGTGGTAGCTTTTGGAATCGTAATTGAAATAGGAAATACCAAAGTATTTTAAATCCGTGATTGTCCACTGTCTGACCAAAATGATCCATATCCATTTTTAGCTAATAACTAATAACATCAAGTTGTTTATTCAACATAGCTTATTTTAATTCCAGCGTAAATCGGATATAAACCATTGTAACTTGTAACTCTTCGCTCACGACATATAAGTAGGTAAAATTTTCATAATGAAAAAGGAACTTACGTGATCAATTGAAAACACACTTTCTTCTGCTGTTAAAGATGAATTTGGATAAAGCAAAACCACATTTTCATTCCCAGATTGAGTGTTGTTGTTTAAAATGTTCTCGTCAATAGCTGGGTCCATGTCATCGTTAGCAGTAGGGGAAGATTTCAGTTTCTTAGCTGAAGAAATCTCTGATGGAGTTTGGTGGTCAGTCATGGCGCGATTTTCAGTTTGAACTTTGAAAACCTGAAAAAATAGTTTGAAAATGAAAATTAGCATCAGAATTTTCTCTTTGGTCTCATCGTTAGCTACAAACAATAAATATGAAATAACTAAACACGAAGATATCCCCAAAATGCAAAATAAATAAATGCAAGCTGTATTTATACGTAGTTATAGATGAAGGTAAGAATATTTATCCCATAAAACAGTGGTCACCTTACCTTAATAATATTATTAATATTGTGCTTTGACAGGGTCGGTTCAACTGACTCAGTTGTAATGTAAAGAAATTTTTTAGCAATTGAAAATTGAAGAGAAATTCGGCTGATTTTAATTAATAGGTAGTACTACGTAAACAGTTACAACAGTTTCAAGCGTTGAGACTCAAACGCGTCCTGGAACTACATCAGTGCTAAAAATTAACTGTTTGTTATTAATTAATTATATTTAAAGTATTAACAGTAATTAATTATATTTAATAAATCTGGTAATATTTTCGGAATGTCAATTCAATTATTCAATAACAAGGGAATATTCTGATTTTCCTCGAATTCAACCTTTTTAGTTCTGGCGCGCAAAAACAAGGACAAGTAGCAAGCAATAAGCATTATTATATTTTAAGCATTTTTAGCATTTGCGCATTGCGCATTTAATATTAATTTAGAAGCAATTTCAATTAAGTCATTAAATTAAGCATTTAAGCATTTAGAATTTAAAAAAATTAAAAGCATTATATAATAATTATATAGCATTAGTATTTAGCAATTAGCAGTAGCAATTAGCTATATTAGCATTCGTTCTTAATCTTAATTCTTTTCTTTTCTTAAATCATATTAATTATTGCTATAGGCATAGACATTACTTATATTGCTTAATAAAACCACTAAGGCGACCGCAATTACTTATGTGGCCTTTTTGCTTTGCCTTCGCATTATTTGATTTCAATTCGCAAATTGTGCGGATTGAAGTGTTTTTTAACTCTTGATTTTGTTATTTAAATGATTTAATTATTCTATGTACACAATAATACGCATTAAAAGTTCATTCAACTATTAGAACTTTAATCAAGAATTTTAGTTTTTAATTCAAACGGTACTGACATTAATGGGCCCTGTATAAATTAGGCCCCACTGGCGGGGCACCCAAGTGTTTGGCCCTGACTTACTCGGTCCCACTGAAACTTAATCAACTCCCTCGTCATTAGTTTGGATTGTAATGTAATTGCGCTTACCATTTCGTCTCGAGAACAGAAAACATGTTGAAGCATGGATTTTAATTCCCGCCATAATGGCTGCTTTGTCATTTTCATCTGTAAAATAATATGAAGACATTTTATTTTTAATCATAAAGCAAATTTACACTACCGTATCAGTATTAGCAATATGCGCCACACGAATAAATCGTCCCCCGGGGACTGAAAATAAAACCGCAGATAAGAGAACTTAAGGGACATTCTGTGACGCGCCCCGTGCGGGTACGATTTATTCATGTGTCTTTATCTGCTGTAGCTCTTAAAAATATAACGTACCCACAGATCCTTCCAAGACGTAAGGTATGTTGCCCATAAGTTAACGATATTTTGTGCTCACAATTCCTTGCTTATTTTCTTCCAATTTTATAACACTATTATTGTGTTAATTATACATACTTGGCTGTGCAAATACATTCGGTTCTGTAATTGCTGTAAGACACTATATGAAAAAACAATTCGTTTTTAGAGTTCAGGTTTTGTCGTAAATATTTTAGCTTAATTATTTAATCAAAAATATAATTGCACAATTAGAGGTTTGCAAAGGGATGTTGGTTTGTCGTTAATAGACGAAAGGTGGTTTTACTAATGTACTTAAAGGCAATTAAATTGAAGTTATATAGCAACGTTTGTCATTGTTGACATGTTCTGACGGCATCTGTGTAGATTAATATTGGCGGAAAGGAACACCTTTATTATTTGAAAGCATTTTTAGTCTTCAGTTTTATGGACTTGTTTTTGTTTTGCAGTGTTAAATATATAAGTTTATTGCAATAATATAAATTCATTCAACAATTTTAGTTTCATATCACAGAATTTAATTTTTTCCATACGTCCAAATCACATTAAAATAATTACTAATAAATTAACAAAAATATTAGGAGCATTTTAAACATGCATAGATGTCGTTCCAGGTAATAAACAGTCCAGCTCCAGAGATAAATCAGTATCAGATAATAGCATAACAAATTAAGTCCAACTAATAACGAGGGACTCCAACGCAGTTGTTGTACATGTAGTTGATCTTCCCCGCATCTTGTTTAGTGATCTTATCATTGTCCGTATCCGGGATTGGGTTCTTTTTGTCCCGAGAAGTCATAATTCTTATAGTTGGGTCAACAGCAAAATTACGATCTGTGACTAAGCCAGAATAGTGCATGATACTTTTGACGTTGTAAGCGAATCCATAGGATTTGCAGCTTTCAGTTCGGGTGTCAGTGTCATTACACCTGTCGTAATTAAATCTGTTTTCTGTGGGATCATTTCACAAAAAAAAGAACATTTTTAAGCATCCTTATAAGAGCGAAATATAGTTATATCTCCGGTCAATAAGAAAATCTGCGTCAAGAAAGTGTTTTTTTGTAATAATTTGTTTTACCTTTGCAAATGTTATCATAATTGACCAAAATGTATTTATCCCGATCTGCGCGTGCGTGTTCGTGGTAAAGTCCAGCAGCATGGAGAAGTTCGTGAGCGGCAGTGGATATGCTCGTGCAACCGTCATTCTGTAAATTCACAGCTTGTTTCCCTCCGCGCATCCCAATCCCATCACTGAAGCATCCGCCGTCCTTGTCATCCGTTTTGATTGTGACGTAATTCGTTTCGCCCATCCATTGCGAGAAACGAAGACATGTTGAGGCTTCGATTAAATTGATTCCGCCAATAATCGCCTCTTTGTCATCATCCTCTGTAAAGTAATGATGAGATGTGTGAGAATAAGAATTTTTTTATCATTTATTAGCGTTTAAAAATTCGTATTAACGTACTGACAGAGTCTTCCAAAACATAGGGAATTCTTCCCAAAGGCCAACGGTATCGTCTGCTCACAATCCCTTGTTTATTTTCCTCAGTGATGTGATCATGGTCATGGGTGAGTTTGGAGTAGCAACTAGCGTAGCGGTAGAAATTTGAACCATTCCCTTTAGGCGCGTCGTCTGAAATGTACAATTAATTAATTTAAAAATAATGCTTTGTAATAAAAATGTACATAAAAATGTAATTTTTTAAAATATCGTATTAAATAAGGCAGAAACTGTGCATTACCTTCACCCGTGACACCATTGCAAAGCCAGGCTCCCACAACCCCTCCACACGCTACTAGGAGCGCCAGAGCCCAAAACGTTTTGAAACCCATTTGAAGTCTTATGAAGCTGGCAAAACTTGAACAGTAATTAAAGTCGTAGGTTACTTTTTGTGTTATTTAAAGTCAGCTAGTGTGACAGTAGGAAATGAACTGACTTTCTTAATCGGAGACGAAGCTTTTTATACAAAACTTATGATACAGTTAGTTAATTCGAAATACAAAAAATGTCAATTAAATGGTTTGCTCCCTCCATTAAGTTGTCTTTACAGAATATTAACTTGAAATTTATAACATTAGTACATCACTGTTAATGTTTGCTGTTCAAATATGTTAGATAATTTAAGACACATGAGACGCAAAATAAAACAATTTGTACCTTTTTATAATGTTCGTGTTTTTTACAAATGCTGTGGACTAATTCTTTATTTAATAAAAAATTTAACTGCACAGTTTGAGGTTTTAAAATGTATGGTAATATTTCGTTTGAAGGCTAAATGTAAATGACTTTTGGCTAATATCTTTAAAATACAATAATGTCAGTCACAGTCACACCTGTTTGAATACATACTTTTGCTATATTATACTTGAAGGTCGTTAGTAACCGAGTAGCGGCCGTCAGAATCGCAATTAAAACAAGGCAAATGGTTCCAGAATTCTGGTTAGTTTTTAGCTAAAATAAGGCATGGAATTGGCAGTAATTACGTAAAGTAGACAATTACAAGTCGTTGAAGCGACATATTTGAACGCTTTTGCATAGATTAATGAGTGGAATACATCGATATTCATACATATGGCAAGTACGAATATCCGCCTTTCTATCTATCTGTCCGAATGTTACCATTAAGCATTACTATAAATGGGAAAAATCTTTAATGCCCCAAAAAGTGTTGTCAAACTAGGTTTAGTGATTAAAACTAAAGGGAGAAAAGTCACCTACAGGGCATAGGGTTCAGGGCCAGACGAAGGCATCGGTTTTAGGCAGCAATTTGTTCCCATACAAAAATTGCCATTTTGATTTTATTGATGGTTTTCTTTGATAAAGTAAATTTTGTATTACAATGTTCTAGAAAAGTGCAAAATGTTCTTTTTATTTGATTCTGAAAAGTGAAAAATGTTTTTTTTACTTGATTATGAAAAGTTAAAATTGTTCTTGTTACATGTTTTTGAGAAAAGTGCAAAATTTTCTATTTACATGTTTTGAGAAAAGTGCAAAATGTTCTATTTACATGTTTTGAGAAAAGTGCAAAATGTTCTATTTACATGTTTTGAGAAAAGTGAAAAATGTTTTATTTTGCATGTTTTTGAAAAGTCAAAATATTCTTTTTACATATTTTTGAAACCTCCAAAATTTTCTATTTACATGTTTTGAGAAAAGGAAAATCTTTTATTTTGCGTCTTTTTGAAAAGTCAAAACATTTTTTTCCACATATTTCTGAAAGGTGCAAAATGTTCAATTTACATGTTTTTTGAAAATTCAGGCAGCGGGGCTGCCTGCCCTGGCCGCATTAAGCATTATCCGGCCCTGGCAGGATTTCTTTAAGGGGCCGCTTGGCAGGACACAAATGACCTTTATTGCTATCTTTGATAAAGTGACCTTTGAGGAAGCATCAGTTATCTTTATTTACGAAACTTCATGCACATCGCTATAGTAATGTGTTCTTTGTTGCTTGTTTAAGTTTATGTGCGTGTAATTATGCGCTAAATCAAACCTAGCGTATAAGTTCCATTTCTGTAAATGTTCTCAAAAATATTTTGAAATACTGTACACGGTTTAAGTTCTTTCTTCACAGCATATAGGGAATGTGTTAAGGTACTTAAGTCACAAGTTTTAGAAACCTTCAGGCAGCACAATCAATTACAAAAATTAACACTAGCACCTTGTCAGAATCTTGGTATGTATTATGTATGTCGGAGTGTGTATATATATGGAAGGTAGAGTTGAAAATTTAGGTAATTTGTATGGTTTAATTTCCCCCAATAATGCAACAATAAAATACATAAAAATAAAAATAATCGAATGACGATTTGAATCCTAATTCAAACCATTCAACTACAACACCTGATATACGTACAGGGCCGGAAGAAGGAATTGGTTTTATAGGCAGCAATTTGTTTCCATACAAAAACCATACCATTTTAATGGTTTTCTTTGGTCAAGCAAAATATTGTATGTACATGTTTTTAGAAACGTTTAAAATGTCGTTTTTACTTGATTCAGAAAAGTCAAAAATGTTCTATTTACATGTTTTGAAAACATTGGAAAATGCTTTATTTCTATGTTTTTGAAATGTCCAAAAAAAATTTATTTGCATGTTTTTGAAAAATCAAAATATTCTTTCTACATATTTTTAAAAACTGCAAAATGCCACATTTACATGTTTTTTTTGAAAATTCAGGCATCGGGGGCCCCCTGCGCTGGCCATATTATCCGGCCCTTTAGTAACCAATAGAACTACATACAACCTAAATTCAATTAAGTCATGAGCAAATAAATTATTATGGTGATGCGATTGCATTAATAATGTCAATGATGTGACTTTAATTGTGAAAGGATTTAAAACTTCAGTCTTATAGACTTGTTTTCATTTTGCAGTGCTGAAAATCAATATAAGTTTATTGCTATAGTATTAATGCTTTAAACATGTTTAGTTTCACATTTTGGTAATTAAATTAAAATCTTAACACAGTTCAGTTAAACTGCCTCATTCAAACAATAGTGGTTAAGACCAAACTAGATCTAAGCCCAACCTTTTTGGGTAGTATTAATCGTCATCCAATTAACAAATCTGGTTAATTACACATTTTTTGTTAATCACTATTACAACAAGAAACAAACTAATTAGAGAAAGCATTAAACATACAAATGTCGTTCTACGTGTTAAACGGTCCAAATAAACAAAATAACCATAGGTGACAGGAATACGTCTACCTAACTAATAACGAGGATTTCCTTTACAGTTGTTGTACATGTAGTTAATCTTCCCCGCATCTTCAGCAGTAATCTTATCATTGTCCGTATTCGGGATAGGATTGTCTGGATCCCGAGAGGTCATAATTGCCTTATTTGTGTCAACAGCAAAATTAGGATCTTGTACTAGGCCCATGTAGTGCATGATACTTTCGACGTTGTATGCGAATCCATAGGATTTGCAACTCTCAGATGGGTAGTCAGTTTCATCGCACCTTTCGTAATTATTTCTTATTTCTGTGTGGGGTAATGCAAGAAAGAATATTACTAATGAATTAATGAATAGACAATTATTGTATAATTTTATATGAATTAACTATTAGTCACTTATTACCCCTGCAAACATTATCCCAATCAACGAAAATGTAATCATCCCGATCCGCCCGTGTATGTTCGTGGTAAAGCCCAGCCGCGTGAAGAAGTTCGTGAGCGGCTGTGGATGCGCTCGTGCAACCATCACGATCTAAATTAACAACTTGTTTCCCTCGTCCACGCATCCCAATTCCAGCACTGAAACAACCACCTCCCTCGTCATTAGTTTTGATTGTAACGTAATTCTTCTCTCCATTTCGTACTGAGAACCGAAGACATGTTGAGGCTTGGATTAATTTGATTCCGTCCATGATGGCTTTTTTATCTTTCGAATCTATAATTAAAGTAAAGTAAACCTCGTGTGAGAATTTTAATTCGATCATTTCTGCTTCATTTAAAGTAACTTTTGAATCGTTTGGCTTTTAAAGAATATGTAACGTACTGACAGAGGCTTCCAAGACGTATGGAATTTTTCCCATGGGCCAACGATATTTTGTGCTCACAATTCCTTGTTTATTTTCCTCAGTAAAGTGGTCAGGGGTGAGTTGAGAAAAACAGCGGGCATAGCGGTAGAAAGTGGCATTTCCTTGAGGCGCTTCGTCTAAAATGGAAAATTAATATCAAAATTATGTTAGTAGGAAAAATTAAAGTGAAACTAATTTTTGATTTTTAAGCTGAAAAATAAGAAGCTAAAAATTATGTAAAAATTTGTAGTTTTGGAATTAGTATAATGCAAAGACTGCAGCCCTTACCTTTACCCGTTCTACCGTTGCAAACCCAGGCCCTTACAACCCCTCCACACGCTAGAAGGACTGCCAAAGTCCAAAAGGTTTTGAAAACCATTGGAAGTGTTGAAACTGGCGAAACTTGAACAAGGATTAAGTTAGTAGTTAATTTAATATATTTTGTAAATTTCAAAGCCAAAAGTGAGTGCGGCAGGAAATGAACTGACTTTCTAAGCCTCAAACGAAGCTTTTTATACGCACTTTTTGGGCTACTTAATTGCTAAAAATATAAAAAGTAGCAATTAAATTGTTTGGTTTCTCCATTAAGTTGTCTTTACAGAATATTAAGTTTAAATTTATAACATCATTATTTCATTAATTATTCTTGGCTGTACAAATATATTTGGTAATGTGACCCACACAATACGCAATATAAAGCAATTTGTGCCTTTTTAATGTTCGCATTGGTCACAAATGTTTTAGTTAAATTAATTAATTATTAGATAAAACCTAGAATTCAACGATTAGTGGTTTTGAAACGGATGTTGGTATATCGTTTGAAGGCTAAAAATGACTTTTCTAATATATTTAATACACATTAATGTCACCCACAGTCACACCTGTATTTGAGTTAATAAGGTAGTTAAATTTACTCAAGGGGAAAATAAAAAGATACTATATGACATTTAAAAACAGCCTTCATAATCGCAACTAGTCCTTTTTGATATGTTTCGGCATCTTGAGTACTCCGTGGCTAAATTTATAGGGCAAAATGTTGTGGGTAGTACTTAAAGGAGACAATTAAAAGTTGATGAGGCAATTTAATTAGAGTTAAAGCAAACCTTAGCATTTATGAACGGCTTCTGCATAGATTAATAAGCGGAAAGCATCGATGCTCTTACGTATGCCACCTACGCGTCCGTCTGTCAGTCCATGTATCCGCATGTTACGGCATGCAAAGCATTAATTTAAATAGGAAAAATCTTTGATGCGTCAAAAAGTCAGTAATAAAATCGAATGGTACAGTGAGAATGGTCATCTATAGGTGTCCTACATGGGACAGCATGCCAGGACACAGAAATGACCTTTAAGGGTACCAGATCTATACGTGCAGGCACATATGAGACAGTACACGTGTAGCTGCGAGGTAGTGGGCGCCATCTATGAATAACTTCCAACTCTTCAAAGGAACCTCTACAAATATCAAGCATTAACACCCACCATGGGTGGGGGCCCTACTATTGTTTGGTTCAAGGACGTAGTTCTAGAAGTAATAGTATGACTACAAAACTAATTAAGAACTAGTACTAACTAAAACATATTGTGAGAAACGTCAAACTAGAACTAACTAGGCCCAAGATTTACTTTAGTTTTAAGAACTGACTAGAACTCTAAGGATAAGAACTAAAACTAACTACATAGAACTAAGATTTATTTTAGTGCGCTGAACTAGAACTAACTAGGACTAACTAACTAGTAAGTATGACGGAACTAAGAACTGACTAGAACTAGAGAATATTTACATTAAAAAGCTAGGGCCAAAATTAGTATAACTCTCGCCTACCATCAAGACAGCAATATTGTAGCTTGGAACTAACTAGAACAAGAACTTAATGAAAACTAGGAACTGAAAAAATGTGATTTTTGCGCCTTATAATAATATAGACCACTCCTCTTTTTCATGCCAATTTAAAATTTTTGAACTAACTAGAACTAGACTTTTGAGAACTAGAACTTGCCAGAACTAACCATTACAGGCAAGTTGAACACTAGAACTAACTGGAACTAACCATTAAAATCAAATCGAAAACTAGAACTAACTAAAAATAACCGCTAAGACTAAATTGAAAACTAAAACTAACTGGAAATAATCACTAACATGGGAAGTATCCCAACTGTAAAATCCGAAATGAAGCAAACGATATAAGATCATGTACTACGGGGTGGGGTCACTACAATGTGTACAATCATATCGGTGCAAATTGCGTTATGTCGCCAATAACAAAAATTAAAATTTTCAAAATTCGTCGAAATAAAAAATCACGCAAATCATATGGGAAATTAAATAGGAATTTTACCTTAACCAATGAACCCTTACTACTTTTTCAGTTTTATGATTTTTCTCAAAAACTACAGGCGTTGTGTTATTTGATTACGAACAATCCTAAAATTAGTAGGGGGTCGTCCATAAATGATGTCATCC
>JAQFZE010002033.1:0-15727 GCA_034695245.1 Dicyrtomina saundersi | reverse complement strand
ATGCAATCCAAGTTTGGGGCCGACTCCCCCGACTCCGCAATCCAGTGCTTAAAACACTGGACTGCCAAGCCGAGGTTTGCTAAACGGAAGTATAGTATACCCTTTGCAATTTTGATGAAAAACCTAAAATCTCTAGGTCATCTTTAAGCGTTCCTTAAATAACGTCCTACGTAAATGCTGAAGTCAATATTTGCTGAAAGCTCAGCAGCTACTTCGGGCCTATGGTAAAAAATGATTTTAACTTAATTTTGTTGTAACAACTTCACCCCCGGGGGTCAACAAAAGTGTAAATATAGTAGCTAGTTGATTTTGGTTGTGACCAAAATATTATTTGGTGGAATTATTCATGCGTGGGGGAAGTTACTCCCAGAAACGTACTTATTGTGGGTCTATTTCAGTGGGACAAGCTGGACATATATAGTTAATTTACATTTACCAAAATATAAGGGCAATGCAACGGGTCCCAACAACCCGTATATTGAAAATAATTGTATAAATACCTGTGTTTCTGTAAGATGCAATGAGGCGGCCAGCCCAGCCCGCTCAGAACTTGATAAGTAACGTTTAACATCAAATGTTGACTCAAGTTGGAAAACTTGACTACGAGAAAACACGGTGCGTGTCTTTTTCTTTCTTTTACTGCCAATGAGATTTGTGTGCGATGGAGATGCAGTGGTTACAGTAGATTTTAGAACTCTACTTTTAATATGGTTGTTGTTTCTTCCAGAGATGTTTGTCACATTTCCTTGAGGAGATGGGCAAGTGGCATTACTGACTGACGATGTAGCAGATCCTCCTTTTTGTACTTCATTTTCAAAATCATTGATAGCTTCATCAGTGTATAATTCGCCATTGCCAGAGTCTTTGCCTCGTCCCAGACGTACATCTAATGAGCTACTTTGGGAATTCGGTCTGCTGTCCGTTGAAAAACAATCACTACCAGCTGCATCGGTTGGTGATTTTTGATCTATCTGAACTGTTTTCCAATGTGCAGGTTTCATGTAAGCAAAAAATATGAAAAACAATTTCAGCTACAACTTGAAAAAATACGTAAATAACCGATAAATATTTCACTGTACAAAGCTATTTTTTTATTATTTAATATCAGCGAGCCCACGTGGTTCACTGCTTTACTCCACGGGCTTCATATCTACTGTTTCATAAACAAATCGCCTCAGGTCATTGGTTTTAGACCAGGGTGGCAGATATTGTCCAACCTTGTTTTCCTGACACACGAGGGAGAAGTGTTCCACGCCTTTGAGTCTGTGTTTCCGGTTGCCCCTATATTGCTCACTTGCAGCGATTCCATGAAGAAGCCAACCTTAGCGTTTATATATTTTTTGTAGCAACATATGACCTGAAAATAACGTGGACGAAGTTTTTTCAAAATATGTTTGCAGGAATAAGCTCGAAATCTTTTTTGAATTTACAATTTTAGCATAAACGAGAAAAACCTTACAATTCTAATCATAAGATGTATTTCTTTTTTTTTCGAAATTAAATTTCATGCTGACATTAGCGATTAGACTTAATTGCAAGGTCGAATCCGTACTATCAAGGGGTCATACATAAATGCGATTCAAACTTTAGAGGAAGCCCATCTAACACCGATGTTTGGCCACGGCCAGGTTAAACATAAAAAGGTCTGGCAAACGTGGACTCAGGGGAAAGTCGGTGTGACCCAGACCGGGGTTTAAAGCCTGGTTACATAGCTAGCATCATCAATTATTTTAAGAAACTTGCTAATAAAAACGCTACATAGAAAAACCAGCAACTTGCTGGTAATTGGAAATTGCAATTACATAGGCAGCATTATAAAAACTAAAACTTGACGAGAAATAATTGTGGTTTTTACCAAGAAACTTTAATCCATCTATAATATGTATAGTGTGTAGGTTCATTAAACTAATTTCAGTTTTTGACGATTCGATTTTATATGTGGTTTTACTTGATCGAAATAATATTTTAGCTGCACTACAACACCGTAATAGTGCATAGTGATGCCCATTGTCGGGTGCTTAAAATTTATTTGTATCTATTTCTATATGTATATAACAGAACTAATAAGTAAAATTAAAACAAAAATTAAAGTTAAGTTTTATCAAAGCTATCCCCACTTTTTTTATTTCACTTTCATTCAGAATTGATCGACGAGTTTCTTTAACTCCTAGTAATATTTAGCGTTTTTAAATAAATTAAAAAACTATAATGCGCACCCAACATAACAGTTGAATTAAGTTTCATTTAATGAAACTAATTCCGATGGTTTGTATTAATTCGATAATCAAAATGCAGCATATTTTACATTTTAAATGCTCCTACAATTAAATTAATGTAGGTTTACAACTTCCCTCAAAGTATTTAATTAGTTAAGGTGAAATAACTTTACTTTTCGTGACTCCTGGGTCAACTATCTGAAGTACCTAATTATGTTTTACATTTCATAATAACACCGTAATTGATAGCTATAAATGACCCAACTAAAAATTCTGAATAAAACCCTGAAATTGAAATCAATGAAAGGATATAAAAACAGTGCGGGAATTAATTTTCAAAAAAATGGCATTTGAGTATGACTTTGATCATGCGCATGAGGTCTTGATGCTGTTTTCAAAGCTGAGCATAGCAAGAAATATCTACCGAGTTTGATATTAGCATCAGCATCAGAATTATCAAGCAGCATCAAAATTGCTGACACAATGCTGCCTATGTAAATCTAAAATCGTAGCAATTTTTTAAAAAAATTGCTGATGCTAGCGTTTATGAAAAACTTGCTACGACTTGCTAGCTATGAAAAGTCTGGACTAGCACACGGTCTGGGGAAATTCCGATTCCCCGAGGTTTTTTCATAGCAGGAGTTAAATGCATCACAACACTAACGCCAACGTAGTACTGGCCACTCTGCTTTCTGTTTTCTAGCTCAGTAACAGTAAAGCACACAGCTTTAGTTATACCCTGAAGCGGAGTTTAAATTAATTTAATCTCATCGCAACCTTGATCTTGTACTGCTTACAAGTGATATTATTATTAGCTAATTATCAACGACTATTGATTGTGAAGTAGTGTTAGTTTACTGTGACTCAGCGAAAAGTTCTCGCAATATTACATTGTTTTCAAAGATTTAAATAAATAATATTATTAATTATTAATAAATAATAAAAGGTTTAATTAAATCACCTCAAATTGATTCTACCAATCTTAAATTGTGAAATTCTGCATCTTTCTGGTTAAATCCTTGTTATTACTACCTATTCACATAATTTTTATGAAGTATAAATTGGTTTTAAGTGGTAGCCTGATTGCATGCAGCCTAACCGTAGTCAATAAAACTCGAATTCTACTGTGTTGTGATCACACTCCACAGTAAAATTTTATAGGAAGTAGAGTACTACATGAGAATTCTCTGTAAAATGAAAACAAAACTTTTGTATTTTGATGCTGAGCTTTAGCTCATTGAGCATCTAATGAAATGGTTTTTTAGATGCTGAGCTTTAGCTCACTGAGTATCTAATGAAATGGTTTTTTAGATGCTGAGCTTTAGCTCATTGAGCATCTAATAGAATGGTTTTGTACGTCCGTCTTTGTGTCTGTCTGTCTGTCCACCTTTTTTATCTTGCAGGATATACAGGACGCATTTTTTAAGTGATCTTGATCACACAACTATTAAACGCTTACAAATACGATTTGGATGTGCTGTACAGTTATTGGTTACAATTCATTGTATAAGTTTCTCGCAATTAGCAGTTAAATGGACCAACTCTTAGCATTTTTTACACTCCATTTTGGTCACGAATAAAAACCGAGAAACTTGTCTGTTTTTCAGACCGTGTAGTAGTCGTACGCTACAGGTTGCATTTCTTAACCGATTTCACTAAAACTACTTTTAAACATTTGAAAATGCTCGGGACGTGTGTTGTATGTGAAACCGTGTACGATACTCCGGCTGATTTCTAGGGGTCAGCCAGAGTATGTAGCAGAGTTTACCATCTACTTACCCTTGAATTCTGTCATCTCCAAAGTAGGTTTATGTGGATTAATTTTACGAAATGTGGAGAATGTTAGAATTCATAATTTAATGGAACTCAGATGGTAGATTTGAGTCATAGGGGTGTCCACCACCCAAATTAAGGATCGCGACTCCTAGGGGGGGGGGAGGAAGATTCTTAGTTGAAGAATACAACCAAGTACCTACCTACGGCTAAAGCAAAATAGTAGGAATTCCGACATTCTAATATTTACGGAATTCAAGTTATGTTTAATTATTTTTTCGGTAATTCATGTGGTTTAATTTATTTTGAATAATATTATAGTGGCTGTAGCTTGGTGTGGGGATCCAGTGAGACCATCGTGGTCATTATCGGTTTCTCCGCCTATAGCTCCCGTTTCTAGATTGACGACAGGCAGCCGACGACTGTGTGATGCAAACGAAGCAAGTTGACAGTCAAAGTTGCTGCAGCCGGTTCACGAAATTACGGTCAGCCACGTAAATTTTGTTTAATTTTATTTTTGCCAATGTTTAACAAGATTAGGTTGAGATTGTTTTATTTTTATGAGTTTAGACAGGAGGACAGACAGCGTCGTGGTTCAGGTCGTGGGAGTTGCCTCGGCCACGGCTGCAATTGGAAGCTCTGAATGCATGTAAAGATGTGCCCGTTGACTGCCATAGTACTGACATAGTATTAATTGCAGGCATTGGGCACACGACACAGTGCAATTTTAGGCTCCAATGCTGCTGCGATGTCCTGAAATTTTGGATTAAAAATATTATGGAAAGTTGTATTTTAATTTATTTTTTTAGTTTTAGGTTTCTTAGTTTATTTTGCTAATGTTCTTAGTTGTGGAGATTGCCCAAGGATGATTAGCATGTTGATAGTGCGCTAACCATAGCATATGCCATTAAATGTAAAGCTTCTGGGGATAAGAAAGCTCCGCTGAAGACAACGCAGGTCAAGGATTTCCAAATAAGCCTCTAGCAGTTCAGCTTTGCTTCCCCTTAATTTTGCATGAATTTTCTGATTTAGTTTTATGTGTTTTAATTTAATTTATTATTTTTGCTCTTCTAGGTTTATTTAAGCCAAATCATACAGTAGGAGCAAAGGTTCTGGGACGAAGTGTACACGGTGAAATGGGAAGCCAATCAACCATCACACTCGACGTAACATAAACTATCACATCCAAAGTGTGCAAAGGGGAAAAGGAACCGAAGAAACGCCTGACTCCTAGGTTTGCTTTTCCATCCGCCCTTTAATTTTTTCGATTATTTTTATGAAATATTGTATGGAATTCCTATGAATAACTCATATGTGATGAGGAGTTCCAAGAACTCCTATCTGTCTGATTTTGATGCCAATCTAAATATTATTCATGATAATTACTTAATTTATTCATAGTCTTTTATATTTACTCTTAGGTTTAAAGATGGTGCGAATGCAAATCAAGTTTCGTTTGCCAATCACGAATGAAGTTACACGTGCGGAGAAGAATGAAGGTTATAGTTTTACGGGTAAATTTCTTATGAATTTTAACTTAAATGAGAATATAAATAGAAAATAAAAATGATAAGATTTTCATTTCAACTAAGCTTGAGGGCCAAAGATTACGTTATTGAATTAATTTTGTTTTTGTTGTTTTGTTTCAGAATTTACGTCTAATACATTATATAATTTATGTTAATTTTACATTCTTACGTGTACTGCCGAAATAGTACAAGAGGAGTTTCCAGATTCAATCCAGGTAGGACACATTCAATAATTTTAGGTTTATAATTTACACTTTTAATCTTATGACCTCTGATTTTAATTTAACAAAATGAAATACAGAACTTGTCGATGAGAAGGGAGAACACGGAGACGAAGGCTGCGAGTTACACGAATATGTGTAGATTTTCACATTTTTATTTCTTTTTAATTTGTTTAGGTTCATGCTGGCACCAATATGGACCGTGAAAGAAATCCCCTTGTAATTTTTGGAGTCCCTTCAGTGTCTCCATGTTTTTCCTTGCCGTCCACAAAGTTCCAAAAAAGGAAGATAAAAAAATAATAACTTAAAGTTCTGTCTCTAATGCTGTTCGTGGAACTTCTTTTTTGTTACTTCTGCTGAAGAACTTCCCCTTGTCTCTTCCTCCTTGCTGTCTTCTGGCTTCTTGGCTTCAGGGATTTCGTCCTTCGAGTTCTTAAGTTGGCACTCAGTTGTACAGGAGGAGATAGGATAAGCCGAGTCTTTTTACTGTCATCTTCTTTTGTGTCTCTTTTTCTTGTCTGTCAGATGGCTAAGGATGTCTGGCGGCTAAAAAAGAATCTGGTATAGATGCGTGCGTGACTCTCTTTTTTCTTTATATCATCTTCCTGTAGGCCTCATGTCCTAATGACGGGGCGGCTGTAACAAGAAGAGAATAAAAGGACACGCACAACAATTAAATATTAAACCTGATCCCTAAGATGGTCTGGGTTCATAGCTGTCAAATGTTTAGGTTGATTTTACTTCGGACAAAGAATAAAAACTAGAGTTTTAGAACTGGAAACTTTCAACAGTTCATTGAATACAAACTTTATTTGCATGAATTGTTTTCATATCAAAATCTAATTCATGTCATTGATATTGAAAAACGCTTGTTCCTATCCTGGGAGAAGGCGCGGGAATACGTAACGTCGGCCAACAGGCATAAGAAAACTGATTAATTACTAACATTATGTTTAAATGAAATCCTACGGCTAACGTTTTAATGCATACAATTTCATTTTTCTCGACATGTTCTAGAGGAAATAAAAAAGTGATAATAAAATTTATAAGTGAAAATTATGATGTACTGAGAGAGTTCAGAATGGATTCTGTAGATTAAAAATTTAGGGAATTTATCTGAAGCTCAAAACGAATTTTAAATTTTTATGGAAATTTCAAGTTCTTAAAAAAATTCAGATTCATTGTTAATTCTAAAGGAGTTTTAAGTCACTTATCAAATCTTCATGTTTAATATCAACTGGGGTTAGTTCATTAGGGGGAAATTGATCGATGTGAATAATTATTTATTGGGATGATATGTTTATCCAGGATGAGTAGGGATATGGATGTCGAGGGCTGCAGCTGCTGGCGGTGCTTCTTGTTGATTTGCTTGTGGATTTTTCGGGGGATTTTCTCGTAGATTATCCTGTCGCTGTGCTTGGGCTGGTTGTTGATACCAATGTTGTGGTAGGAGAACTTCCCCGAAAACTATGCCGTTGGGTAAAAAGATTTGTGAATACAGGATGATGCCCCCATTCGACTGTGTGTACGCCCTTAGCTTGACTGTTTGGAGCACGGTCCTTTCTCGTTTAACTAAGTGAATGTTCCAAAAAACTGGAGAAGGCCTTCGCGCCGGATCTTGCGGAGCCAAAGATTGAAATAGTTGTCGTACGGGAGAAATAATGGGCCTGATGAAGTCTAGTAGATGTCCTCTTAGGATATTGTATGGGACTCTTAACTGCCCTTAACAGAAATAAGCGATCAGGCGGGCGATTATGTTGTTGACATAGACACGCATGAGATTGCAATACTTAAACATCGATGTTGTGCGGTCTGGGTTGTTGGTATATCTAGATTCTATTCTTAAGTGGAAACCGGGATCAATGTCAAAGAAGACCCTGCAAGAGAATTCTGCTTGAGGGTGTGTGATTAATGCTTAAAAGATCCTTTGTAGATCCAGTTGGTTGAGTTGAGCGTTCGCCATATCCTGAACTTCTTTGGCCGTAAGGGCAGCAATGAAGTTGGGACTCTCATGTCTCAGGATTGCACGAATATTTAATTTTGAAATTTGATCTCAAAAACAAGGATTCCGGAGTGGCGTTGCGTCAGCACTACTTTGATTTAAGCAAACTGGTGGATGTTCGTGTGGTATAAGGCCTTGTCTCGTGGCTGGAGGCAACGCAGGAGGTTCACGTGAAACCACTTGACCTGCTACTTCCTCAAGATTAGAGGTACCAAGGCCCATGAAAGCTGGTATAGTTTCGGTAATAGGCCGAGATAACGGATGATCACAGAAGTGGTAGGCAACGGGTTCAAATTACTTTCAGTACTTAGCGGCGCTAATCATGGTTCTTTTCTGCGCGAATTGTCGCTTAAGCATCATTCTTTGGCTGCTGATGTTGGGAATTGTGTCAGCAAAGAAAAATTTGAGTTTTGCTAGTTTGGCTTTGGTGGCGGCTGCCGTGTTATTTTATTTTTGAGAAGGGCAACAGACCGCTAAAGGTGTAACAAACTAATGTCCACTGATTTGGGGTTTTTCTTTTGATTTGAATGGAGTAGGCGTCGGAGAAGGTGCAATAAAATTTGGTTTTGGGAATCCTTGTCCCGGATTTGAGATGTTGCGCACATGTATAGAGCTTAAAGCTTTTCGTGCTTGATTTCCTGTGACTTGTGAAGCGGTGAGAGAATTTAAGGCTCCTGAAGGGATTGGATGAAGGATAGGTAGCGGCCGAGATGAGACGGCGGGACTTAAATCGGTTTCGGGCTTGACTTTGGGTACAATCAGGTAACTACCTTCTTTTTTCTATTTCGGCTTTTTGAGCCTTTTTCTTCTTTTCAGTTTGTTTTGGAGGTCTGATGTTAACGATATCATATTTTGGTTCCTACGGAGGCGCAGCGGGTTGCTGTTGTTGTTGCTGGGCCCGACCAGTTTGATTTGACGGTGGATTTTATCCTAGTGAAGCTGGTTTAGATTCCTTATCCGAACTCAAACTTGAGTACGGGTGGTTAGACTTTCGTACAGGATATACAAAATTTTCATTTTAAAAGTGATCGCCAAGGGGAGGAGGTGTGATGCCGTGGATCCTTCCTTTGAGCCGATGATTTTGGACTATTTTGAGGACGGCAGCGGCTTGTTTCTTCGACTGTTGGAAGGGAGTCTCCTTCTCTTGTGTTGGGGCATCTGTCCCGTTAGAGCTGTAGTGTTGCTCATTTTGGAGGGCCCTAAAAGATTTTTTTACATAATTTTTCATGTCTTTTTCTTGTAAGGTAGCCCTGGGGCACCCTTTAAATCTTTTACGAGCGTCCCCAGTGATCAGTTTTTTCAAAACTTCAGAGGCGTGTTCCCTCAAAGAATCCAATTTGAGCACGCTTCTGCTGGGGGACGGACTAGCATTATTCACTTTCTCTTAGAAATCTTTTAATTTATTGGTCGTTTTGGTCCTCTCCGCTCGCAACGATTCTACAGCTTGACATAGAATCCCTAGGAGTTTGTCATCAGCGATGTAACGCGGATTATAACGCGGAGGTGAGTTAAAAGGCGATGGTTGCCAGGTGTGGCCTTTGTCTGATGAGGAAGATGAATCCATCTAAGTAACAAAAGAGTTAAAGAAGCCGGAAAAAATGATAAGAGTACTTATTGTTTTTGACGCACAATTTCCATGGATCGAAGCACTGATTGTTTTTGCGTTTTTAAGCGTTTGTCGGGGGTCAGTATAAGACTGACGCTCGTAGTAAAGTTAATTTTAATTCTCTTTTTGAATGTAATTTTGACGCAGAATTTTACGAAGTCAAATTTTAAAGGAATTTGATGGAAAATTTCTGTAGAACTAACTTTTTTTTACGGACTAAAATGTATTTTATCAAGTTTTAATATGATCTTTGTTTGGGTGTTTTCTACGGAACCTGCAGAATTTGTAACAGTGCCCACCACCACAGTGGCAGCTCCGGCAAATTCTCTTTTTCTTTTGAGGTTTTGACAGGGGACAATTTTTGAAGATGTGTCGAATGTTCCCTAGTACGAAATGTTCTTTACATTATTCCTAATTTTTAAACTAAACTTATTTTTAGAATTAATGACCTCATCACCAAAATTTTTAGGTAGCTCGTGGGCAGAGCCTGCGGCGGGTAGAAGAGTAGTCTCCGTTCGGGCAGAAGCGGATGCTGATGAAGCTTCCGAGTCTGTTACTCCGGTCAAAGGAAAGTCAGGAACAGGGTCCTAGTTAACGGTTGTGGTTGGACTTTGTGGAGAGGGCCCAAACTCCACTGTATCAGGCCCCAACCAAAAGTCTTCTTGATCTGAGGGAATGTTTTCTTCGTCACTGTCGCTGAGGGATATCTTCAATCCCGAACTGCGATATATTTTTATTTTTCATAGATTATACCTACATCTTAACCCTATCTGGAGATAGAATATATGTATTTATAAGAAAATCGGAATTTTGAACTTTGGCGGTGGATGTCAAGAAGTGGGATTATACATTTAAGACTTGATTGATTCTAATATTTTAGAGAAGTTTAATGCTCAAGTGGAAATTTCAAATCTGAATCCTTTTGTAACTTTTAAATAATTAATTTAGCCACATGGAATTATTGATAAATAATAATTTATCTCTAAGTTCACTCCGAATCTAAAGGAGTCGGAATCAACTGCCAGATGTTAGTGTGCATACTCCTCATGAACTTGATCTTTTCATCGATTGTATTTTCGCTCCAAGAACTTAAAGCGGAAGTACGTTCTTTATTTCTATTTTTACGGGATTTTGAAGGAGGGCAAATGCCGTGGGTGACCGTGCTAGGTACTTTTTTAGGAGCCCTAGAAAGTGCTCTTCTCGATCGACTAGCCACCCCTGGGCGTTGCTCGCTATTTGTAAGGTGGCGAGGCGTAACCTTGAGCTTTCGTCTACAAGTTTTAGGAATTTCACGGTGAACGGACTCTTCGTCTGTATAAAAACTTGGGTCCTTAGTAGTTTTTGATTGGGAGTTGCTGGTCTCACTTTCTGAAACTTATATTGCCTCGTCGCAAAAGGGAGTTTTGGCTGTTGAAATCTCTTCAGTGGGATCGGTTGGAACCCAATAACTTTTGCTGTGCTTTTTTTTAGGACCACGTGCCGGAAAGAAACGTGGCTAAGGTTGTTTGCACGGGGCAGAAACCGGTTTCTCCGCCCGCTGATGTTTCCTCATCAAGGGAGTTTTGTTTTGATCTACATTTAGTGTGGTTCCATGAGGGGAAGATGTTCTTTCTCTGCCAGATCTACTAGGTGGGGATCCTTTGCAGGAAGAATTCTTATGTTTACTCCCTTGAGAACTTGTATGTGAACAATCCCAATGTGAAAGATCGATATTCAAATTGATATCTTGGCTTGGTGAAGAGTGAGAGGAAATTAGGTTTTCCTGTGATCTAGACTGAGGAAAATTAATGCTTTAAGGAGACTAACTTCTTTCTTCCCTGACCTGCGAATCTAATGGGCCACTGTGAGAAGGAGTTTTTGATTTCACACCTACATGAGTACAAGAATCTTTGGTACTTTTAGATGGAGGTGAAATATTTTGAGTTTTCCTGGTCTAAAAATGGACAGGACTGCTATAAATACTATTTTGGTTCCCCCTATTCCAAGAATGCTTGGCTTTTTGGGGAGAATTATTTTGATTCTGAAGGGTAAAGTTTTGGTTCACAAGTTGAGTAGTAGCCACTGGGTTCAGAATCTCCTCAATAATGCTAAAATGTGTGTTTTGAAAAATTTTGAGAAGATCCTATTGATTTATTTGGCGAACGGTTGTTTCCGTTTGGGGCAGAGGCGGGTACATTTTGACTGCTCTCTACTCTCAAAAAGATAGTTTGGTTATTATTTTTATTTTTATTTTTAATTAATTTAAATTTTTCTTTTATCTGTTGATAAGTTGGTTGATTAAACTCATTTGATTAAAATTTTGACGGTTGTATTATAAAGTTTTGAGACGTTCCAGGTGGTTTGCTTCTCATTTTATTTTGGAAGCTAAAATCTCCTTTTCTAATTGCTGTGGTGCAGTTGCCCTCCATACTAGTGGGGAAAGATTTTTCGGTTTAGGAAGAATTTTTGAAGTTTCTTTTAGCATTCTTTTGTACAGGGAAATCTTGTTGTTGAGTCGAGGTTGTAGAAATATTTTAACTAGTCTCTACACCCTCAAAGATTTGTGTTGGTTGGCCGTCTTGTCGAGTCTAGCTTTCAGAAATATTTTGACTGATCTCTACACTCTCATGACTGACGGATGCGCTTGCGGTGGTTGAGCTTACTGTTCTGCTCTCCTCAATCGGCGCCAGGGATCTTAACTGAGCTAGTTGAGCTCAGAGCATCGCTAAGAATTCTACTCACTGGTTGTACTATCTTTTTTAATTTTTCTGATGTGCCTCTGGATGATGAAGACTGATCTGAATTTGAGATTCGTTGTGTCCAGTCTGCTGGATTTTAAAAGTTCGAAATCAGACCATCCCTGACATAACCCCTAGGCGATTGACGAAACGCCGACTCTTTAAGTAAAGCTGGATACAAGGGTCCAGGTTGCGGAAGGTTAACGTTTTTTGGTTGGTTGGACACGGATGTTCTAAGAAAAATGGAAACCATCTGTGCTCTGAATACTCTGATTTGGTCTGTACGATGAACTACTGTTGCTATTGATAGACAGTGGTCCATGTAGGGGTAATGGTAAGTAACCGTTTGGTAGGGAAGGTTCCGCTGAGTGGGTAAAATCCCTCTCGAAAGTACGTCCACGATCGGTACTTCATTAATAGTAGAGGGATTCTCTGTGGGATCCAAACGTAGTTCGGCAAAGAAGGCGTCTTCCGCTGGAACTGATAGGAGATTGTTTATCTAGTTGATATCCGCCACTGATTCCTCGGTAGTTCGTCAGGGTTGGCCTGTGACGTATTTACGTAAAATTATGGCCGTGAGCCAATCTCAGAGTGTGTTTAAATATGAACATGTTGAAGTACTCCGTGTGTTCACAGAAAAAGAAGGAATGAGTATTTTCATTTAAACTATGAACTTTGTAGGAGCCAGTATATTTCATTATGAATTTCGATTTTGTCCCTGAAGGGCAAGAATAGTTGCGCTTCCACACCAGGTCACCATTATTGTGAGTTATGGCTGGATATCTCTTGTCGAAGGCCAATTTGCGTTGAAACTGGCTTAAGCAGGAGTTTTAGAACGCCTGAATTTAGATACAAAACATTTCACTGATTCTTGCTTGTTGCTGTTTCAGGTTCCATTTTGGGTCAAAGTGTTTAGTAAGTAAGTTGAGATTCAGATTTGGGAGACTGACAGCATGCATTAAGAAATATGGTGCAAATTTAGTGCTAGAGTGAGGAGCATTATTGTAAGCATTCTGTGTCTCTAGTCGTACAGCGTCCCAAGATCGGTTGTTCTCGTATTGAAGCTTTTTGAGGATAATACTTAAGGTAGAATTTACACGCTCACAGAGAGCATTCGAGGAGAGGTGATACGGGGCACTGGTTATGCGAGTAATGTTATTTTCTAAGCAAAATTTTAAATATTTTGTGGCTACGAACACCCTACCATTGTCAGATATAATGCTACGTGGGTGGTGTTCCTGCACAAATGGAATGAGATGTTTTGCAAAGTCCTTTTAACTAGTAGAACGACATGAGAACAATTAAAAATAACTAGTACATTAATTGATTAATAATGAAATTTGGAAGCATTCTACCTCTTTTATTCATAATGAAGTGCTGCGTTTATTTAACCTCATCTTAAATTGTGAAAGAACGCCTGATATATGGGGGGAAATAGAGCTGTCAATGTTATATAAGAAAGGTGACAAGTCGGACCCTAGTAATTATAGACGAATCGCTCTAATAAATACCATTGTTAATCTATTTACCCAAATTATTTACGATAGGCTTTATAGGTGGTGTGAAGCAAGAAATATGATACCAGAATCCCAAGCTGGTTTTTGTTAAGGTCGAGGCTGCCTCGACCCAATTTTTTCATTAAACGCTATTGTTCAATCTAGACTGCTGAAAAAGGGTGGAAAATTGTTTGTGTTGTTTGTCGATTTTAAAAGGGCGTTTGACTCTATAAAACATTCAATTCAGTGGCAAAAGATGCACAATTGTGGAATTAGCAAAAAGATAATTCTTATAATAAAAAGTTTGTACGATCAGGCGCACTTCAAAGTAAAAGCTAAAGAAGGCTACACCAGTCCAATTAAAATTTAATGGGGGTTCTCCAAAGGGAGATTTTAAGTCCACTTCTGTTTTTAATCTTTATTAGTGATCTCGACAAATATATGGAGGAAAACGGCGCCACACCTGTTGCCATGGGGGGAATTATTAGGGTCAATCACTTACTTTTAGCAGATGATACTGCGATACTTGCCGATTCCAAGTTAAGTCTACAGAATAAAATAAATATCCTGGTCAGTTACTGTGAGTTAAACTCGCTAATTATCAATCTCCTCAAGACAGAAGTTATTGTGTTTCGTAAAGCAGGAAAACTCTGTAAATCACACCAGTGGTTTTTAAACAATCAGCCCATTAATGTTACAAAGTGCTATACCTACTTAAAAGTTAAGTTTTCTTCCTTAGGATTGTTTCTTGAGGCGGCACATGAAATGAAGAAAAAAGCTACTCATGCCCTTGGGGCAATCTTAACCACGTTAGCAATGTCTAAAACTGACTCATGGGATTGCTGTATGAAACTATTTAACTCAATTGTTGCTTCAACTCTTTTATATGCGGCTCCTATTTGGGCTCATGATTATTTATTTCTTATTAATTCAGTGCAAGTTCTATTTATTAAAAGACTGCTTTTTCTCCCAAAACAAATCCCGTCTTATATGCTACGTATAGAATCGGGGATGCGTGAACTGCAATGTCAAGTATCCCGCCTATCCATACTCTTCTGGGCACAAATCCTTGAAATGGACCATAATCGTCTTACTAGACAGTGCTATGACAGACTGTATACTTTAGATAGTAAAAGAGGAGAAGATTTATAATACAACTGGGTGTCAAGAATTAAAAAATATTGAATGACTCTGGTTTCTTGTTCGTGTGGCAGTGTCAATCTTCCTGTGTGGCTCGAGAAAATATGGAAGCAATCACTCAAAGAATAAACGATATGTGTGTACAGCGAGACATGAACAGGATTCAAAACTCATCCTATAACGAATATTTTTAGTTTACCAAACCAACTCCGTTAGTTTCTAGATACCTCAAACTTTATCTTCCTATTCACTACATTCGTACATTTTACTAAATTCGGCTAGGTGTTAACGTAATTTCTGCTGGGGGCATGTCTTCTTACTTTAATGAGGCGGAAATGTGTAAATTTTGTAATTCAAACCCTGATGACTTGTATCATGCATTTTTTTCCTGCCCTAGGTACCAGACCGAGAGGGATAAAACTCTGAATCCATTTAATCTATATTGTGTTGTGGGTAACAACACTTTCAATTCTATGATAAAGCGTGAAGCGTGAAGCTGTCGTTGAGTGGAATGGAATGAGTTAAGATGCAAGCGGAGACGAAGACTCCAGCTGCATTGAATTGCAGTGGCAATGGGTTGGTATTTCATCACAACCACAACCTATACCATGCCCACACACTCAGGCGGGATGTTTGAGTGACACATTCCTATCCAATAGCCATTGAGGGTTGTCTATGAATCATTGAGGGTTGTCTTTGAATGATGTCATTAAAAATCACAATTTTTAGAACCCCCTTTCATCCGCTTAAAAAATGCACAAATGGCTACCTTTTGAGTTCATTTCATTCAGAAGTTCGTTTCAGTATCTTCCGATTTTAAGCTGGTTAATTATAGTTACCTCACTAATTTCGCAGCCAAGTGTCTGGAGTTGCTAATTGGTAAGTCTTTTTTTTTTTAATTAGGATTCAAGGTTCTTGAGGCTCGAAAAGACACTGAAATTGTAAATGGTATTGTTTCATTTGGTTTTGACTAAGACTATCGCAACAGTTCAGAGTGAGTTCAACGTTCAACGGTGACTATAGTAAA
>JAQFZE010002032.1:0-15728 GCA_034695245.1 Dicyrtomina saundersi | reverse complement strand
GTTTGGGACACAAGAATTGTTATGCTGAGTAAATGGCCTATGCTGGCCTGTACTGCACGGAATAAGTATATAGATTAGAAGTTAAGCAACCCGAGACGGGTTGCTAGCACAGGGAAGGGGGCAAGGATTAGGGTTAGATAAAAATATTAAGTGTCATCGTTGAAATTGGTTATTCCTAACCTCCACAATGTTCAAAAAATCTCCACTGGAGAAAATGGCCTGTAACTCACGCTCCTGCTTTCAGCGGCATGGCCTTCTTGTGTGTTACTACTACTATTCTGCTACCCATAACAACACACTGTTGTATTGGGGTACCTACGAAGGCTGTTCTTTAAAAAGTGATAACCAGGCCGGAAAGTGATGGCCAGTTTGACTTTAGTAAAAGACGGCTAACAAAATATTCTACAATTGGATTAAAAATGTGCCCAAAACTTCAGTGAAGAGTATTATTAGATTATACTGTAAATAAAATATACAATTTATATAATAAGATAAAATAAAATATTTCGTATACGTTCACGTGTAAAATTATTCCTTCAAAAAGTATAATGTTGCAAAGGAAGTAACATATAATATTATTAACCCTGTTAAATTGTACTTTAAGTTATGATTATTACATTAATATACTCGCCAAATTAATACTATAAATAATTACATCTACAATATTATGTCATCTAAAACCAAATTCTAGAGTAGTATTCTAACTGCGAACTGCTACATTTTAACAGACAAAATCCCCCCAGTAATGTATAAAAATCAATATAATGAGCAATAAAAATTATCCAGTTCCATGGGCGTCAGCCCAAATGGAACTCATTATAAAATTTTTAAAAAATGTATAATATTATTTTTGTTGCCTATAACATAAAAAGAATCGTGATACGTTGACTTTACTATTTATTTCATTTGTGCACTACACGATTGGGTATTACTCACACCCATAGTAACATTTTGCTACCCTTTGAAGTTTGATATGTGTGCGGTTAAATTATAGGAGAAGGGGGGACGGGGGTACAAAAAACTGACTGGAAACGGTAAGATTATATTTTTAGTAATTAAGTGTTGTTTAGGGTAAATAGTTACATAATACTGTTTACTAACTTTCCGGACGCATTTTTAATCAATTTCTAGATTTTGTTTTGTTGGCCGTCACCTGCTTAAGTCAAACCCGCCATCACTTACTAAAATTGGTCACCACCCAACCGCGGATCCAAAAGGGGGGAGAGCTAGGGAGCTGTTGCCCCCCAGAAATAGATTTTTTAACATTGCAGGGATGCGAGCGGCCATTTTCAATATAGCGACTTAACATTTTTAGCCCCCCCCCCAGATAGTGATAAGCCCCCTCAAGACAAAATACTGGATCCGCCGCTGGCACCACCCGTACTGCCACATCGTCCTTTTGGGCGCCATTTGTAATTCTAACTGCCAAACCGTCCACTTATACTGCCAGATCTACTGCAGCCTTAAAATGTCCACGACTGTCGACAAAATGCAAAACGATTTAGCCCAGCTTTTAAAAAAATTCTGTTTGGATTCAAAAGCTTTTATATAAAGACCTGTCACTTCTATTCTACTTTTACTAAAATTCCATTTTTCAATAAAATACTTGGCACAAGGTTTTTTCTTCTGGTCGACTGCAATTGCTTGCTTCTTATTGTCCCAAAACTCAAATAATACTGTAGGTTCCCAAACATATCCCACTTTAGAAGAAGGACAGTAACCAATATTGTCCACTCTACTGGTAGAATCAATTTTGAAAATGAAAATTCTTAATTTTTTTTATGTTTTAAATTTCTAATTCAAAATAAATTCAAATTGTGAGTTTATTTTTATTTTTAATATTTATTTATTGTTTACTTTTTCGAATTTAAATCTTGAATTTAAATTAAATTTGAATTTAAAAAAAAAATTTTTTATCGAGCTCTGAACCAATCATGACCATTAAATTTTTAAAACTTTGAATCCTAAGGCTGTGATTGGCAGAAATTCAAAAGTGTAAATCGGCAATTAATAGTGCAAAACACAAAATTTCAATAAATCAAGCTCAAGTCAAACGTGTCTGAGTCAAGGCGCATCTTTTGAGACCATGAAACCTCTATACAGTTGGAACCTTTTAGGAGGAGTATGACGTTCAAGAATCGGAATGTTGGATGAATGGCCGATGCTGGCCTTTAATGCACGAAATAAGTATATAAACTAGCAATTACACAACCCAGCGCGGGTTGCTAGCACGGGCGGGGGAGGAAAATTAAGGTTAGGTAACAATATGGAGCGGCATCATTAAAATAAATTGAAAAATATTTTGAAAAAAAATCTAAAGTTGTGAAAGGGGTACGTAAAACTATGATATTTGAAGAACGTCATTATGAACGGTCCCGTAATAACTTTCCTGAATATATATAACCTACATAGGTATGAATTCTCGTGAAGTGTAGTTCAAATAGGTTGGAAAATATTTTAAAGATGAAAATGGGGGTTCTTAAAACTACAATATTTAAAGGACGGTAATAGGGACGATCCCAAATTGATTATCTATATTCAATGCGTGTCCGACGAAGCAGACCATGACCATTAAAAACTGTTGCTGAGATTGGTTGGGTCTGTACTACAAGATATACTTGTACTCGCCGCGCAGAACTTTAAGATTACGTATGTACACATTCTTCATTTGTTTACACATAATTATCTGTTTTTGGGAAGCTGACTTTTCTGATTTTTGACATGTGTCCATTCAACATTTAATTGTGGAGCAATGGTCAGTTTGATTAAAGTGAAAAAACAATACAGACCTGCCCGGTCGCATTTGTGGTGTATAAAAAAAGTTTAAAAATAATCGCCTCAATTGTTTGACCTGTAGCGTCGGACCAACAGACGGACAGACAGACGGACAGACGGACTTAACTATTTCATTAGATGCTTAAGCTCAGCATCTAAAAACTGGGAAATAATATCATTTTTATTAAAATCAGTCTGTATTAGTTCTTGTCAAGCAGAATAATTTTTTAATTTTATTTAATGACAATATTGGGTGTAAGTAGTTCTTGGAATGATAATACTGGGTGTAAGTAGTACTTACGATGATAATATTGGGTGTAAGTAGTACTTGGCATAATCATATTGGGTGTAAGTAGTACTTGGTAATGATAATATTGGGTGTAAGTAGTACTTGGGATGATAATATTAGGTGTAAGTAGTTATTGGGATAATCATATTGGGTGTAAGTAGTACTTGGAATGATAATATTGGGTAAAAGTAGTACTTAATAATAATAATTTATTTATTAAGTCGATTTGGCCGCAGCCCATACAACATTGGTTATTTACACGTTTGACTTTACAGAGGTTGATTGATCCTTGGTTTGATATGATAATATGTATGTTTGATTTAGTATATGTATAAGGTTATTTCTTGATTTTCTTGTCTAAAAAGAGAGCATGTTAGTAATTATTCTTACACAGTATATGAAGAGTATGTATATAGCAAGGCACACTAAATAGTGCAATAATTAATACTAATATCTCTGGTAATAAAGGCTGATATATTACAGTAGCAAGTCAGTCAGTCAGTGTTGTAATATTAGTGCAAGGTACGTAGTACCTACTATAATTAGTAATAATTACTGGGTTTGCAATCAGGATCCCAGAACCTCCAGAATTATATATCTATTAGCAATAACAATGCATTTTAAATGTGCCATTGTTCGTCTTCGTAATCGTCTTCTGTAAATTGCAACTGCAATATAGAGGTACTTTTATTGCTTAAAAGACGAATAAGGAACCTTTAAATATTTATTTAAAATTGTATTATAGTTGGAAGATGCACATGTTGTATGTTAAATATTATTTTAATTACTACTCAGGACTTTATAAAATAAATTTAGTATGCAATAGACATCCGCAACTAAATCAATACAAAAATTCTATTTTAACTAAAAACTACAACAAAAAAATGGAGTGACGCCCGACGGATCACTTAACGCTGTAGCGTTATTTCAATTGATTTTTTAATAGTCCGAAAGTTGTAAGAATGAAATAAATTTGTGTGAGAATTCCACATATTATGTATGCTGAATGTGTTAGTTACAATTACATTTTTGCAAGTCATTCACATTTATTACTGTTAACCATATTAAAGGTATAGACAGAACTTGTATCAAGTATACTTTGAAGTTCATGCATGTATAATTATCATATGAATAAGAAATAAAGGTGCTTAATCGGGATCTGTAGACTGTAGGTATTTAATTTTTTATTCGAATTTCTTCCCATTTTTCGAGCCACTTACACTTACCTACACATCGAATACAGATCGAGTACATGGAATTTTGATTATTGCTTATATGAATATTCACGTACATGCAATTACAGAAAATTAGAATGTCCTTGGCATTGAATCTGGGCGAGTTTTTGCTCGATTTTTGAATTAACCTTTTTTTAAGGAATATTTTAATTTAGTTTCGGTTATGCCGTTTCAAAATATTATCTAGACATATTTAATTTGACTGACATTGAGAATTTTACAATTTTTGTAGGATAAATGGTTAGAGTTAGACATAACTTGGAACATGGGTATAGTTTTTTTTTGCTTCAACATTTTTCACGCATTTTCTCTACTACTATAACACTAACGTGCACGCAACATTGTTAGAATCGAACATGGGTTAAGTAGTTGAGTTGCTTATTATCGTTAGACGTAATGTTTGGCTTCAATTAAGAAAAATTTAGCTTTTATACTTAATAATTAGTACAAGATTTTTGTATGTCAGTTTTTCTCCTCATAATAATAATATATAATTTATACTTTTTTGAATGGACACGGTAAAATATAAATCATTTTGCTTTAATTTTACAGAAAAAGATTTTTTTTAGCTCGACGCCACTTGCAACTTTTCACAAGTTTTGGTTAGTTCACAACGAAAGCTTCGGTGAAAGATTTGAAATCCTGAATACTGTATAAACATTATTAATCTTAAAGATTATATTATAGCTTCAAACTGTATAGACAGTGATAAGAAAATTCCAACAAAAATTTTGGCTAATTTTCGTTTTTTGTTATGGTGACCCATAGTTAGGTTCCAAAATTTATCTAGGGGATACAGGAATTTTGTTATGTTTTGGGTTTGCAAACGCCTCTAAAAATAGGTCAAAGATTTCACCTTCAAAACTGTGAAACGAATATAACTTATTGCTAGCATAATATCCTATCTCCCTGAAGGCTCATAATAAAATAAAAGACCATTATAATCTGTTCATCTGTCCATCCATTAATTGCGATTAGTATTTTTCAATAATAATAATAGCGATTTCTCAGTAACTATACTTAGGTACGTATGGGTTTATGTCAAACCAATGCAATACTCTAAAAAATCGTCCATAAAAATAAAAGTAAAGATTGGGCAAAATATTATGTTCGTGTTCCTTATGATGCATTTATGTATTAGATACTTATAATGTATCAACCAATAATATAATAATTACAGGTAGAAAATTTCCAATAAACTGATTAAATCAGTTGCAAGTGTAGATTTGCAGATGCAGCATACTGCAACGTGCAACACTATAACAACACTCAAATTAGCACATGTGTAATTTGTCAGTTGTATTATTAACACTATAGCAACTTACAGCGCAATATTACACACGTTGTAGATACATATTATTATAAATACCTAACCGAACAACATATATAACAGAAGCTATCGTGAGTGAAGAATAAAAATGACCAATATATTCAATTTAATCTAGAGTTAAAACGAGCTATCTCAAACAGCACACTCAATGAGATAGAATGTAGTGCGTAAAAGGCTAAATATACAAGTTTCTGAAAAGTGCAAGTTGTTTTATTTGCATGTTTTTTTAAAAGTGTAAACTCTTTTATTTCCATGTTTTTAAAAAGTTCAAATTGTTTTCGTGCATGTTTTTTTAAAGTGAAAATTCTATTATTTCAATGTTTTTGAAAGCTGCAAAATGTTTTATTTACATGCTTTAAAAAACTTCAAAATGTTCTATTTACATGTTTTACTAATGCGAAAAATGTTCTATTTACATGTTTTTAAAAGCTGCAAAATTTAATGTTTACATTGTTTTGCCAATGTGAAAAATGCTCTATTTACATGTTTTAAAAAAAGTTAAAATGTTTTATTTACACGTTTTTAAAAGTGTAAAATATTCTTTCTGCATGCTTTTAAAGAAACAAGATAATTATTTTAATTTTTTGCAGGTAGTAGATTTATTTTAGCTAAACATGGAAATAGGTCATTTTGAGCCTTCACTGTCGATATATGTAAATACTACTTCTACTTGTGCTATCGCTATCTACATGTACCTACATATACTAAAGCACTCTATTCGCTTGAATGCTCATAAAATATAATTACAGTACTATACAAAATAAAGAAAAAAATCCAACAAACAAAAGCTCATCGTCAGATAAAGTGACAAGGTGAGCACTAAAATAAATAAATACATTTTAGTTAGTTCTCATTTCGGCTGCTCACGTTATAACTCACGTATTGATCATTTTATATATGTGTTTATTAGAGATTTACTATATGTATGCCAACAAACAATACTACGGATTATCCAAGAAAACCTCACGTGTCCCTGTACACAAAAAAGTAAGCACTATTAAATAAGTACCACTAATAAATATATTATGAGTACAACTTCAATCTTCTAGATAGCTGCATGTACGTGTGTGCATACTACATATTTACCTTGATTTGGATTTGGAATTAGAAGCGATCATGCATATGTACTGGATTGCGAAATTTTGAGTTGTGATTATTATTGTGGTTCTACTGAAGATTGGTGATTGGGGATTGGGATATTGTCGTAAGTAGAAATTAAGAACGTGTTACTTGTGGAAAATCATAAATTTTAAATTGTCATAAATTCATATAAAGTTGAACGATAACCTCAAAAATACTTGGGAAAATGTGCAAGTAGTACGATGTGCGATGTAGTCTATTGTATATAAATTTACGGATGTACCTACATACATGCAATAAGATTCCTGGTACTGGTGTACTTTGTGCATAGAACCGCACACCGCATACTTACGGCATAAAAAATGATGGAAAATTTAACGAAGAATTCAGGAAACACGAGATCATGACTTTAAAACACGGCCGCGAGGTATAGCACCAAAAAATGAGGCGCTGATTAAGTTTTTGACGTTTGACATTGACATAACAAACTTAATTAGAAAATATAATATGTTAATGAAATAAATTGTGATTACAAATACAATTAAAATACCAGTGTCTCTAAACTAAAACGCGTATATTTTACTTTTGACTGAGGTTAAACACGCGCGCCTGAATTCTTCACGACACAGCAGCACAACAGGTCACAGACAGATACATAGAAGAAATGTTGCCTTCAGGGAAAATACACAGGGAACAAAGCCACACGTATGAATAAGGAAATAAATAAGACGAAATTCTACTTTTAAAAAAATGTGTCTATTTTAAGGTTGTTTTTCCCTTTGCTCTCATCCATTGAATCGACACCTTATATGGAAGTGGATAACATTAATTTACGAAGGCCTACGTCATACTTTAAGGGAACATTGCCGGAAACATTCCCATTTATTTCCAATTTTATTTGTCTCTACCTAACATCTTGGCCACAAGAAAAAGAAAATTGCAGACGCAGTTCAATGAAATGTATTATTAATTACTGCAATAACAATTATCATTTTCCTTCGAGACATCGAGAATTCAAGATCACTACCGCCAAAATAAATATTATTTTGAAATACTTTGTATGTACACATCTTAACAACATACCATGCACAGATCAAGAAATTATCACTAGCCACAAATCTCAGTATAACCGCACATGATAAAGGATTTTGTGAGAGAAACGTGAAATAAAACATAAAGAAAATTATTAAAGCATTAAATCAATTTGGTTTCCTCGATTCTTTCCTAAATCAATTTAAATAAGAAAACCACATTTTAGTGGTTTTAATAGCATATTAAAATACATAATTTTACATTGTTGAGGTAGTCATTACTGAAGTTGCAAGTCACGTATTTCGATGCATTATTTGAGAATGTCAATACGAGAATTATAAAAAAACATTTTTTAAACTTGATGCGCAATACTATTTTTTCCGAAGGATATATTTCAAAAAGTACAAAATCTATATTTAAAAACTATTAGAAATAAATAAAATTTAGTAATTAATGCTCCCATATTTAACAACACAAATCCTATAGCCTGTCTTTGAAAATACAAATAAAAATAAAAATTTCATCAAATATTTGCATAGCTTTGAAAATACCGAAACTGAAGAAATAAATAGTTTTAAGCTATTTACAAAAAAATAGTAACATAACATGCGTAAATATCAAGCCTTATAGGTTCCACACAGGTTTTTTTATCATCCCCATCTAATGTAACTGAAAATGCAAGACACTGTATTTTACACAGTCTGCACAATGCTTGGGGTTGGGAAAATTAAAATCTCATCTCGTTATAACTTCCACCTTGAGAGATGACATTAAACTGCATACGCCGTTAGTTTCACATGACTAAATCCTAAAAGTCAGGGTCACCGTTCATATTTGATAGTAATAAATAAAAGTGTAGTTAATCTAGACGTGTCACGAGTTGCAAATTAGTAACATCAACACCATAATATAATTCCTACCCCCAAAGCCCAAAAATAACATCAACAGCAATAACGATACCGACGTTGTCACTGTTACATTCTTTTGTCATTGAAGTTCCAAGAAATGACACCACATTCGAAAGTTAATAGCAATAATAATACTAAAATTAAAACTAACGAAAGAAGAGGATCGTCCATAAATGATGTCATCATCATCTCCATTTCTAGGACCATATGACTTCCCACCCCTGCCATCAGCTTAAACATTGCGTAAATGGCTATCTTCAGCATGGGATGTCACGAATACCCTATAGGAGACCCATTAACCCTACCCGTGGCGTCATTTATGGACGATCCCAAACACATATTATGGATGTATATCCGTATGCTACATGGCTACATACATACATAGCATTTTTTTTGTAACTGATAAATGTCACAAAACGAGAAAATCACATAATTACTGACGTACACGGGAGCTAACGGCTCTCGCATGCAATCCATAATATAATCCCATTCATTAATTAATAGTAAGGCAAACTACACATTGCCTTCTCGTTTCTCGTGCATACTTACTTCTAACGCTTTTCCTTCAGCCCTTTGGATTCGTGCACATAAACACTATAACGATAAGACAAGGTAATTTGAAAATATTTTTCTGTTACTATTTTCTGCTCATTTTCCTTATTATTCTCAAGCTGATGCTGTCAAATAGTAATCAACTTTAACTTTTGTCCTTATCAATGAAACTGAAACCGGTATCTACACGCATATTCGACCATTTGAAACGCTAAATACCTTGGTACTGCATTTTGAAGTAGGTACATGTTATATAATTCATTAGTAAATTTACAGACACGTACACAGTTATTGGTTTGATACAATAGAATAATTGTATTATAAGAAACTGCATATGAATGAATTACGAATACGGCTAACTAACGATAAGACTTATTGTGAGTATTAAAATTCGTTTTCATGACTCTGATTCTCATTAGGCCTACACTGTTGACTATTTACTTGAATATAAAAGCATACGGGATTGGATTCTTTATTGCATGCGCCTGCACTAATAAAACCTGTAATACAGATATGGACAGATTAGAGAAGTAGACAGATTTGTGACCTTGGCATGGAATATGGAATGGGAATTTACTCGCAGTGCGTGCAGTAGCTGTAAAAGTTTTTCGCTCTTTTAGACGACCAATTCAGATCTATAATTATTATTTATGTATTTCTGCTTTAATAATAGGTGTAAAAATTTACAATAGCTTTACGATTTTTATTTTTATTTTAACTAACGAGCAATCGGCGCGACCGTATTTTTCAGTTTTCAAACAAGACGTAGATATTCGAATTCTGCATATGTATTTGACTTTTAGTCTAGTTAAACATATGAGCCGAATGCATATGGCCGTTTTCAGTTAAAAATGTTTTTTTAAATTTTGAAACCTCCAAATTATAAAATCAATTTTTATTATGGAATTTAACATGAGGATGGGGATGAAGTAATGCCTAAACAAATTGTTAAATTGCATCACGGAAGTAAAAGGAATGACGATAATTCCCATTTACTGATTAATTGATTGAATTTAGACCAATTTGGCACCCAGCTATTCTTCCATCGGTAACACAACAAAATCATTCTAAGTGAGCAATTATCAAATGCTTACGTAGAGTAATTATTACTAATTGAGATTTAGTAATAAAATTGAATAAGAATAACTATAAAGTTAATCTTTACTATCAGACAATAGTTACATAATTAAACCTAACAAACTTAATTTATAGTATATACAAAATTTACGGAAGGAAAACAATAACGCGCTCGACTCGTTAATTTAGTTGAAAATTTGAAGTAACTTAAAATAGTATTTATTTTTGAATTAGGAACACAATAACAACAGTTCAAATATCTTGTTCTTCAAAATGGGTCATCTTTAAACACCCAATTAAGAAAATATTGAAAATAATTATTGTATTCACAATTTAATTGTGACTTCAAATTATCAACTAATTCGGTGAGCCGTACCCTTTCTTATTTTCCCATCTTATCTTATCACACTCACTCTTTTACGATACTTGTCTGCTACTTATACAAGTCACAGTCACTCCCTTAACGGAGAGGAAATTAGTAAAATTGAATTATTTAATTGATGCATGAAATGAGTCTACACTTTTTAATTGCATTATTTAGACGAGTCAATTTAATATTGTAGGAAAAGTATGTCACTGAACTCAGCAGCTCATTTTAACTTTTGCACTGAATAATTGAACGAGATACCAAAATTCTTAAAAGTTAGGTGTAGACGAGTAGACGGACATTGTCATCTGTAGAAAGACAATATAAGATTTTAGTGTACTTAGGTAATTTAGTAAATCCCTTCAGTAAGAAAAATATATTTCATAATGAAGATGAAAGACATAGGACACAAGCTGTATAAATTACCCCAGACTTTTCAAACTCACTTAAATCTACAGAATTTCAAAGTCTTGTCGTTTGTACTGAGCACAAAATGGCTTCAGTTTTGTTCAGCAATGAAAGTAGTTCCTTTCAGTATCAATTTCACGAGTGAGTCTCAACCTCAAAATCAAAGTCAAAATCGAAACCAAAGCCGATTAAATAATGCTAATTTCCAACCGTTCCGAAAAAGATGGGAGCTCTGGGCATTTAAAGGAGTCTATTTTTCCATGTATATTTTATTTATTATGAATATCTACGCTTTGATTCATCAGTTTAAATTTAACGAAAAAGATGAGCTCTTCCTCGGGATTGTCTCCTCGGGAAATTGTCTCCTTCCCCCAATCTGCGGAATATTTTTGTCACTATCCACTTTTTCCTCACCTCAAGAAGTGGTTCGGGTTTTGAGCGCTTCTCAACAAATTCTAGGAAGACGACAAAATTCAAAAAAATCAAATCAAAATATCAATTGTTTTGACAGTTTTCTTTTTAGTATCTTTGCAGTTTCCTTCGGAGCATGTTCATTCTTACAGCCGCTGAGTCACGTGTGTTTATTCATGGCCTTCGGAGACTCCCCCGTATTTTTATGGAATTATTTTGAATTTAAGCAGATGCTCGCCGGGTATAACATCTTTATTTGGGTACTACTTAAATCTGTTTTTGCACTTCTTGAAACTACGAGGACGCTTTTGCCGTTTCTATTTTGCTACGTGTATTCGTATGTCTTCCTCACGGGATTTATAACTCTCAAGATGGAACTTCAATATTTAAAGTTAGTCTAATTTAATAGCGTGTAATATTTTTTTTTATATTTCATACTGACATTGACTGTGTGGCTTCTAAAAACTTAAAAATTTTCAATTTATTGTAGCAACAAGTCTGCCATTGATGATGCACCCATGTGTAGTGGAAGTCGAAGGAAGGAAATGGCAATCAAAATTGGGAAAACGGTGAAGTTGTACCGAACCCTTGAAGTATACAGCAGAGTGTGTAACAATTGGTGGCGGCCATTTTTCACCCCTGCAGTCGTCACTGCATTATTCATAGCTCTCACCTGGGCATTGTTGGTCTGCTTGTACAGTGCCAAGCACCTTCCACCTCTGTTTCCATTTGCTGCGAATTTCACTCTCTACGTCCTCCTTCTGATCATTATTACGTACACCACACTCGCCCAAGTTCAAAGCAAATCACGAGAGCTACTTCAAAACTTGGGAGTGGAAATCGGTGTAAAGGCTAAGAGTAGGAACATACAAGCCATGCAGACTCAAGAGATGAAGGACATTTTAATATTGAGAAAACAAATACAGTCACTCCAACACTTAACCGTTGAAATTGGAGAATTTGGCTCATTTGACATGGGGACATCTAAAACCACGATTGAGCACTCTCTTGATGCTATATTGACTATTCTTAGCCTCTAATTCTAGTAGAACATAAAGCGATATGTGGCATGCTATATATTTCAATAGTAAGAGCTGCATTCAAAATTAATTATATAAGGGATCGTCCACAAATTATGTCATTCAAATTTCCCCATTTCCAGGACCCTATGACCCCCGTGTCATTAACTTAACCTTTCCGTGTAAAAGGCCCTTTTTAACATGGGATTTCATCAATCTCCAAGTGGATATATTGACCCTGCCTGTGACGTCATATATGGACGATCCCTAACCACATTGCCTACACACATATGTTAAGTTTAAACATTAACACTAATTGAAATAATCTGTAAAATCTACGAATTACAAACTAAAAAGATGCAAGTATACAAGGCAGATGTATACACCTAATTATGATTTTGTTAACCATATCATATCAATCGTTTGCGACTAAACTAACTAGCTAAACTGAATATTTGTGTCCTCGTTATTAGACAGTTCAACGTCAACACATATTGCTCCCGAAAATGCAAAATAGATTATTTGCTTCCCATATTTTCCACGAACGATAAGTACCACCTCCACCATTCAAACCAAGTATGTGTTTAAAAGTAATCAATAAAACTGACAACTTACATCACTGCAGCACTGGCTGACTGGCGGTGCACCTGCAGCGCAAAGTAGTTTCGAATATCAACATCAATCACGCGATTCTCTTATACTAAAGCATATAATAACAACTGGTGCTAGATCCACATATTATTATGTTTCTAACCATTTTTTTACAATCACAAAATCATAATTTTCTACTTGTATTTTTGAATTTTTTACTAAGCACACAAGCATTGTATATTATACTTTCATATAAAAAATAACTGATGTCAACATGAGTAAATTTTGAACCTTTGCATTAACAGAATTGAATAAGCTATAAGTATTAGTAGCACCGTGGCTGCATGTTAGGGATGATTCATAAATGACGACCCACAAATTATCACTCCTTTAGGACCTACCTACCCCCATGTCATTACTACATTATGTAAACGGTTATATTTGAAATGCCGTGTCAACCATACCCGACTAGACCCAATGACCCTACTGATGACATCATTTATGGATGATCCCTTATATACCAGCTCCTTCAAGATGTAAAATCTTAACAAAAACAAAGTCAACAATTCTCATGCTGCATAAATGTGTAAAAAAAACACTGGATACAATTTTAGCAGAATCTACACCTCTTCAATGCAGAAATTCGTGCATAAGTATCACACTGCTTCAGCACGTACATTTCATCATATTAATCGCGATGATCTTGAATCTTGGTAAGTAGTTAACTACTGTTATTATGATCTTATATAATGTTGCGTGGTTTGTTGTTTTGCTTTGAATAGAACACATACATATCATTCTGGTTGCTTGCAGTATATCATTAAAATTACTATGAATATGCAGCATTCTCTTGTAAGTAACTGATAACTGATATACATATCGTCTACCTACGACACATAAGATTCTAGCTGCTTCTTATTATCCATATGAAATAATCCATAAAAATGAAAAATGCTTCCGTTAATTGCATACTTGAACGTACATAATTGGTGCAATCATGGGTCAGAATACAATTAAATCAATACAGAATTATTAAGATTGTAATTCCACGTACAAGTACAATAACAATAACAAAGATATGGGGAATAAGACCAACCATATAGTTAATAGTCAAGAATTAACATCAACAGAGTAGAGTTATTAAATTCACAATTAATGATCAAAGATGAAACCATTACGAAAACAAAATCGAATATTAATTTCTGGTGAGGAAGCAAGCAGTACAAAATACGAAGTAAGGAAACCAAGTATAAAACTAAATAGATAATAGGTGTAAAGATAATTATTATTGTTACGTTTAACTTTACCATTATTAAAAGATTAAAGTTTTATTACCGTCTTTGGATAAAATGGAGCTTGAAGGGAGACGCAGGCTAAGGAGAGTAGATTGGAAATGCAAAATAGTACTAAGGCTCTCCATTGAGTACCCGTATACTTCTTACTTCTTTTTGATTTGGAAATCGGGGAACCACCACCAGCACCGGTACCGGTACCGGTTGTTAGTGGCTTTAGCTCAGGCAGATTTAATTTTAAATTCAATTTATTTAAACTAGAGATGCTCGCACTAGTAGGTGTTTTAATTCCAGTCGAAACCACTACTTTGGGTTTGTATTTATTAATCATTTTCCTGTCAACATCATCATCATCATTAGTTAGCCCAGCTTCATCCAGTAAAGCATCACTCTCGCCTGTGATGACGTCGCTCTCTGGCTCCGCCAGACGCGCTTGACCTTTCATAACGAAGCCTATGGACGGATCCGTTTCAAACTGGTCCACTTCCATGTCTTTTCCCATTTTGTCCTGCCACGGGTTCGGCTTAGTACAGCTTCAAACTTGTTTTTGGATATCCAAGTTAAATCAGTATTCAACCGTCAACCGTATTTTATAGCTTTGAACTTTCGTTGACTGACCACTGATTTAATAGTGTTGGTTCCAATTTTCAAAGTTTGTAAAGTTATGAGTTAAGCCTATTTAAAATATCATTAAATAGCTCAGCTATAATTTAATTGAACACTTTAACTTTGAACTGGATTACAACTATTAACCGTCAATAGCTAATTAACAGTTAATAATCATTAATTGAACCTCATTTGTGGTTGTTGGATGGACAAAAAACCCAGCAATTTCAAATTTTGTACGTATATAATCTTAAACGTGCATAAACGTGGGTTCACTAACCAAAGCACTATTTGAATTCAACAGACCTACCAAATTCTGACTTCTAATTTTGAGTAAACGGCTAAACCGTCGAACGTTCAAAACTTAAATGTAATTAAACACTTGATTAATGAGTGCTTAGATTAGCCCGCTGGTTTTCTAGTTTGAATTTACAAATAATAGGAACTACAAAGTACACTTTCAACTTTGCAACTTGTAATGGAATATGCAGAGACACATGCGGGTAATAAGATGGAACACTTCACTAACTAGTTGCATAACTGATTTGATATTTTAATTCACTAGTTTAATTAGTTACTAGGTTTAAAAGTGAAAATTCATTCACCCCACACAACCACTACAAACAATACCAGCAATCAAACTGCATGTGACTGAAAATTGTGGGAGTCGATCGACGGATGCACGGAATATCAGAATCAGTTGCTATATATTTATATATGCGGGCGGAATTAATAGCAAAAATAGAATTTAAATTT
>JAQFZE010002031.1:0-15731 GCA_034695245.1 Dicyrtomina saundersi | reverse complement strand
AGCAAGAGGCTGTGGCATCTGAGGGATATTTCAATACTGGACACACACTGCATGGTGCCAGAGTTATGACTACTACTCTACAGGCTATGCTCATACGGAGAACCGCCAACAAAAATGATGTTCGTTCACGTATTTCGCCCCCTTCACTCCCCATCTGTCCACCACCGCCATCAACCCCTCCACCACATCCCTCCCCCATCCCCCACGTCTGCACTGGCGAAGTCACAGCAGGGTTGCCCACCACGAGAGCTTAGTATTAGGGAATCTCACTACAACATGCAAGCACGAGTATTCGATCCTCAACTCCCCTATCTCTTTACCGACCATTGGTACATGAAACTACAGAGATTCAAAAATAACTGTGATTGATGTACTTTAGCTTTAATGCAATATTTTAATTACAACAATCCGGGGCTCTGGGTTTACAGTTCCCGGGTCTATGGCTAAGTTTGGCGTAAATCCCTCGGGGGGAGTTATTAGAAGCTTTACGGTAGTAAAGATGTCACAATAAGAGCGAATAGAAACTACAAGTAAACATAAATGTAGTTTTAAAATTTTGTATGAATTTTATATTTTAATAGTTCAGTGCGTAATCTTGTGTGGGTAGTGACTTAAAACAAATGCATGCTGTGGAATTCAATAACGCATAATAATAATAATTTTATTCTTTTTATTTTGTTTTAGGGGAGCTAAACGGAGAAACGATTGCAGTCAAAGTTGTCAAGAGCGAACATGCCGGTGAGGCAATGAAAGAAGTGGAGACAATGGCCGCATTCAACCATCAAAATATTCTACAGATGATAGGAATTGCTAAAAATTCAAGTAAGATATTACATGTACATATTGTTACGAATAAATGCTTACGTAATATACTCACTCGAACTAAAATCCTGCTATAAAATATAACCTTTCATAATACTAGGCATATACAAGCAAAAACAAAGAGGACCTGAGCAAAACCAAAACAGGACAGGAGAAACAAAAGCTCACAAGAAATGAAGTATCTGCTTAGGTATTCGTTACACTACGGCAGTTTTAGTTTCAATTTAGGCTTCAGTAGGCACTTCCAATTATTTTAGGCGTCGGTATTTGGATAATGTCTACTACCCAAGTCTCTCCAACCTGTCGTTTCGCGCTCCCTTTGTTTTTATTGACAAATATCTTCTACTGATATACACAATCTACGCAGTATTTTCTCAGGCCGCAAGCCATCATAATAACAATAACCATATTTGAAGAGCGTGTTAAAAATTATGAAGGGCTAAAAATAGCATGTTTTAAATTCCCCGTTGACTTTGATTATAAATATTCTTCGTATCGCAGTCCCGATCCACGCTTGACGTACACAGTTTCCTTAGGTATAAATACAATGAAAATTCCGATTAAAATTTCCAAGAATAATGACAATATTATTTCGAAGCTAAAAATGGGGAGATATGTTTAAGGAAAATAATATGATTTATGAAACAATGTTCAGGGGATGAGAAATGAGTTTAATACTTTTTACAACATTGGATCGTATCGTGACTGTAATAACACGTGGATAGTACTAAATATTCTTTCATTATACTGCTTGAGTTACGCAATAAATTTCTTGCAGTCTCCTTGTTTTTAATTACTATTTTATTCCTTTATGACTCGGTTCACAGAGATTGTGGATATTAATAAATTTTGGTAGAATTCTTAGAGAAAGTAGAGAGTTCAAGTCAAGCCTTGAGACGTAATGCTGAGATGCTATGTAAATATCAAAAATTAATAAAGTATTTAAAAAACAAATCAGTGGTTTCCCCTTTAATATGTCGGAGAAGGAACCGCTTCAAAATTGGGAAGAGAAGCTTGTCGACAATGTCGGCAAGTAAAGTTTTAATGCGTGTAGGTTACGATACATACATACATTGCATTGGTAGGGGTAGGAATTAGGTAATGGAAATTGAGTTCTATTGGTTTTTCCTATTTCGCATTTCGTGCTAAACATCACGCTCCTCTCCTACGGCCATATCACCACCACTAAAAACGCACTTCCTTGTATGTAATAATTCCATAGTCTTTCTCATCACAAGATTCCAATATAATCTTTGTTTATTTTTCATTTGGAAACTTTCTGACTTTCTTCCAGACATGGAAGCACCCTGGCTCCTCTTTGAGTTCATGGAGTATGGAGACCTTGCGAGCGTCTTAAGGAATCAAAGTACGCAAGGAGCTGAGGAAGAACGGGCTATACTTCCACTTCAGAGCGTGAGCCTCATTTTTTATTTTCAATTGATAACACGTGGAGCAGTATATGATGCAGTATATTAGTCAGATATACTCTAGTGTGGTACCTATATGTCTAGGCATTGTAATTATTGTAGATAGTTTAAATTGTAGACGAGCTTCATAATTGTCCAAAGTAGTAGACATGTGCATGGAGTAGTTTTGAAATATATTGAAAAACATCATGTTAAGTTATAGTATTATATTACTAACGAAAAAACATCACATATATAATGTGTTCAAAAATCTACATAACACGTCACAGTGTAATGCTGTGCGCATAGGGGGTCGTCCATATATTCCCATCTCTAGGACCCTATGACCCCCCCCCCTCTCACCAGCTTAACCATTCCGTAAATGGCTATCTTCAAAATGGGATGTCATCAATATGGTGGTGTGGTAGACCCACTGACTCTACACGTCTCGTCACTTATGGAAGATTCCTAATATATTAGTCACTAGTTTCCCTTTGTACTCCATCACGATACGATTTTGATACAGCATCCATGCATACAGCCTTTGTACAGTCAACTTCCTTCCCACATTAAATACTGTGACAGCATAATTTTTCATGATTAAAGTATGAAATTTAAATCGCCTTGTAACTTATTTCCCCCGCTCGCATCCCACTATACTAATCTCGCTTTTTAAAATTCCAGCATCACCAACAAAGAATTCCAAAATCCATATAACAAAATGTCAACAACGTGTGGCAAAGGAAATTAAATTCAAAAATTGACTGATCAATACTAATAAATGTCATTCGATTTGACGCTTGAGGACAACTTGAACCTATATAAGTGGCAACTTTTTTTTACAGTTCATTCAAAGACATATTACTGAGATGATTATAGAATAATACAAGGGATGCTATGGCAATGTGGGTATAGTGACAGAGGGAGTATAAAAGCATTTTTGATTCGAGGATGAAAGGGTGAGTGAGGAAATATTCAATTTGCCAATTTGGTTGTGTATTCAAATACTTTTTGAAAAAATATTGAAATAGTATAATATAATGTAGGTAATTTTATTTTGATGGTTCGGGAACGGACACGGTATGTGGTTTATGACTATACGACCGGGCTGAGGATCGAGGGTTGGAAAAACTAATTGTGAAACATGCTGTACATCTCAGCCAAAGTAAGTGTCAGACAGGCGAAGCCACATGTATGGATAGGGATGCATACGTACTTACAACACACCCCATAGTCAAACTCTTCCTTTCACATCTCGTTCATATCTTGTGGAAACTACTTTCGCTTCCATTGATCCTGATTCTCCGAGTTTGTTGGTGTGAATGTGAAATGACTTTAATAAAAAAACGGGAAATGCGGCAACTGACTCTCGATTCTGTCGACCTTCACCGTCACCGTCCCCGTCTCCGTCATCGTCACTGTGGACCACAGTAGTCTTTCCGATCACTGAGGAATGATCTGTTTTACAAGAAAGAAAATCGATGGAGTGAACGCTGGCGGTAACAGGGGTCATAATATGAGTGTATCTTATATACCTAGGTGAGAAAGTAAAAAGATGATCGAAATCGCTCTTCAAAAAGAATACGAAAACTAAGAAGGACGGTAGGGCGGCCATATATAAATATACTCGATATACCACTTTAGCTCCACTTCAACTCCACTCAAGACTTTCAAGATTTTATTATATTCCATGTCCACCCTTACTTTCTGTCTGCGTGGGTGCTTTCTCTTTCTTGTGCTTTCTTTTTTCTCTTTTATTTAGCCACTGTAACTGCTTCCTTTGTTTTTCCCTCCAGTCGACAGTCCTCATGCAAGAAGAGAGTGAAATTCAAAAAATAAAGGAACACGAAACCAGGAAAGGAGGGAGAGAGAGAGCGGGCGGTGAAAGGGAATAAATGGAAATTGAATGAGTTTAGCCACACCAAAATCATCATTACTGATAATAATAAGTAGTCTGTATAGGCGGCGCACATTCATTTCATACAGACACGTAATTTGCACTCTACGTATGATTATATGTATCTGCTATATAGAATATAGACTATATCCCGTTTCGGCTCCCATGTGACGTCTGTCTTTCCCGCCCGCTCTGTCTCTGTATTGTGCCGTGCCGGTCATCTCCATTTCGGCTGAATTTACACTGTCAAAAAAATATCTAGGAGACATTCACTCAACATAGCCCTTAACCACGGCACGATGACTATTGTCTCTTACTAACCACTAACCACGTAAATGTACTACATACAAAGAAGGGAAACGATTGCCTTCATAATAATAGATGTGAACTGTTGGCTTTCATATGGTCATTTATAGTACATCTCCGTGTAGCATATAAGTATTGATTTTTTGTGTCATAGTAATAGTAATTCTAATTTCCCAGCGTTTATTACCCATTCGTTTCTCTTTTTTTATCCTTTTTGTATGTCTTGGGTCTTGACTGTTCGTTTTTGTTGCGAGAAACTCAAAACGTTCCCTATCATGTATGCGAGCAAGTAAATGAGTGAGTGTAAGCGATAACGCATTTGAAAATGTCAAATGTCAAAAGTCAAAGGACATTTCAGACGTGAATTAAAAACCTTGCAGCAAAAATCATAAAGAAATAAACTTTTCTTGATTATTCGTGGGAGTGACACTTGAAATAATTATATTTCATTCGTGAACATTTATATTACAAATTAAATACATAGTTTTTTTCCCATGTGAATGTTAATACCAAGGGAGAAACATTTTGGAACAATTTTAGAACAATTGCTGGGATGAGATATTCTTGTGCAAAGTACTGCAAAGTGTACCAATTCCCAAGCCCAAAGCTATGAATTCCAAGTTCTAAGAAATATAAAAAAAACATGTTCAAGTTCAAAGTATCGATCTTAAATCCAAATTGAATGTCTATTTTTAAATTGAATTTACTTCAACCAAACCTAGTGAAAGGTCTAAACCCAGCCCCAACTCCCAACGGAACACATTTCTCGCATTCAATTTCAACTGACACCAAATAATAATAATCGTTGTCGGCGTCCTAATTGTAATCTCATGACTCATGACATATGACTTTGATTTGGATTTGGGTCTCTCACATACAAGTTTTCTTCCTTGTTTTTTTATGACAAGTTTGGGAGGCTCAAAATGGGATATCTACCGCGGAACTTAAGCGAATAATATAAATTCTTATCACAAACAACACTTTTACCAATTGAACCCCATGTGAACTTTGAAATGGATTTACTGTGGATTCTTCAGTCCCCACTACTCACTTGCTTTTATCACTTTCAATTCCAGCCATAATTTATTTTGAGCGAGGGTTCTCTAATATATATACGGAGGACATGTAATTATTACTGAGTTGAGGAGAAAGCAATTCATTGAAAAGTAAGGGAAGTGTAATAACTTTCTCATCTGGCGTTAAAATTACTATACGGCCTATGTACAGTTACAGTTTCGACCGAGTAATTTTTATTAACTCTCGATTTTGACTGTTGTTATGATGGTGGGATGATGATCATGAACTTCGTGGGGTAATAGTTCATGGTCACATGGCTTTTTCATTTTTCGTTCATTTTTACTCCCTTAGAGAAAACTTACTCGTAATTAGGAATTATTTGGACGAGCCACGTGCATCCGTATGATATCCTTTCCGTGCAAATATAGGTTCCCACTCACTAAATTAATTGCCACATTAAATCCTACAATTTTGCAGTACTGACAAGTTCACTTATAAGGGACTCCGCGGGACCGACCAAATCTGTCCCTTATAGCCGGAATCTCGTTTAACCGTGTAAGGGATTTTTTATACGCGGACTTTAGCTATAATTACACAAAAGATTAAATTATGAAGATTCAAAGACAGATTCCTCAATATTTCCTAAAAAATTTCCGCTAAAAAAATATTGATGAAGTTTCTGTATGAATTGTGTGGTTCAAACTCAGTAGGAACAGTACGAAGCAGTAAAGGTTTACAAGAAAGCTTTGCAATCCATAAATACGATGGCCTACTTATTATTAGAAGTAAGATAAGATAAGTCTAAGATAATTACAGTGCTGTTATCAAGTACAGTAGTGCTCTACATCTCCTTGCCTGTCTGATGCTTTTTTTAAAGACCTAAAATAAAATTCCAAAGAATGGAAGGAAATGCGTTTCTTACAAGCGGATAATCTCTTATATCGGCTCCCTTATATCCGGATAATTTTGACATTGCAAACATAGCTGGACAACCAAATACTTCAAATTTGTCGCTTACAGCGGTTTCCCCTTTTATGCGGATCCCTTATAAGTGAACTTGTCAGTATAACAAAATCCCAATGTGGATGTGGATACTGCATTGATTATTGCTTTTTCTTGTGGGAAGAATTTCGACTTAAAATACAAATTAGCCTCTGAATTTCTCATTTCCCGCCTATGAGCCTACGCTAATTTTTAATGTTAGTACTAGCGACTTTTCTAATAACAATAAACTTTCTTTGCAATACATTCGCATTCTGAGGAAATTAACCAGCATTTTTTCTGTATAATTTTTAGTGTGATTTTTATTTATAGCTTAAAAATAAATCCATGCTTTCGTCTGTGTTCACATTTCTCTTACGTAAACATTAAACATCGTCATATTATTTATCGTACTAATGAAGCCTGTAATGGAACTGTTGCTTGTTGCGCTTATCTGTATTTCTATAATGATTTGTTACAGTCCCAATTTTCGTTTGAAACTATAAAAGTTTTTCAAACGAATTTTGAAATCATGATAGTGAGTAGTGTAAAAATAAAATGTGAGTCTTTGGATTCTGGATGGTATGGTATTATGGTATGATGGGAGGGTGAGGGCTTGTACAAGCAGAAATAAACTTCTTGCGAAACACTACCTACTGCGACCTGTGACTACCGCTTCGAATGCTTCCATTTGTCATTTTAATATTGTTTGTATTTTTTTTTGCCAATTAATGATACGGATACTATGATCTCCATAATGTGTACAGTTGTAGTACCTACATATCTCATTAGGACATATTATCAGCGTCTAGTCTGCACTAAAAGGCTCAAACTCAAGACGGAGCCAAAAAATAAAAGGGGAGAGGTGATGGATCTACTAATATAGTAGAGTACGCTGAAGGTATGTTGGGGTCCGGTCCCGTCACGTCGTTGATTGGCTAAGGATCAAGGACAGCGTTGATTTTGATTGGCTAAGGATAAGGTCAAGGAATGGCCAGTGGTGATTGGCTGTAGAGTCAGAGTACGTTGTAGTGGACGGAAGTAGTAAAAATAAAAATACAGTAAAATAAAATTATAGTAAAGCGCTGCACTGAAACAGTAGGAGCAAAAATATTCAAAAGTAATAAAAATCTATCTATATCACTCTTAAGTTCCACTATGAAATTTATAGGTTGTAATCCTCCTGCAGTATTTTGAATATTGCATTGATTGAGGTGTCGTTAGATAGGTATTGGCTAGGAGGATGGTAAATATTCAAAATTGGAAAAGAACAGTAACGTTTTGACCATTTTTTACCCGTTTTACACTTTTGGCTTTTAACCAATCACGGCACGATATTTGAATTTAAAAAAAATTAAGGATCGCGATAAGCCTACAGATTGATGAATTATTTTATTTATGACAATTTGAAATTATTTTAAATTTAAAATTCAAATAAATTCAACCATAAGCTTAAAAATAGAAACAATACTATAAACAACAAATATAAATATAGAGTTCGTTGCAAAAATATTATTTACTAATTTTAAAGTTTTTTTAAATTGGTTTCACGCTGTGGTGTAACTATGTCTACATTGCAGCCAACATGCCCAGTGCCAGCTGCCAGCTTGCTTTATCTAATCCGAAAAATAAAAACAACTTGCATTTGTTCAACTCGATGGGTGGCGGTATTCAAAATATAATAGTCCTCCCCATCCCTCCTGCCCCCGCTTTCTCGCACACAACAAAGCCACAGGTGGGCAATCCGATGTCTACCCTTTAAAATAAATCACTTTTCTTCTGGATAACCCTTCCTGCTTTTCTTATTTCTTCGAAGCAATCCCTATTATTACCCCACTTTACATAAATAAGCCATGAAGTTCTTTTGTTAAGGGTACGACATATTTGAAGCATAGTGCACATATTTTTTGCACCAGAATACGCCCTTCCCTCTCAAAAATATAGCATAAGATCCGATCGGAAAAAGCTCCACAGGATGGAAAACAAGGTGTTCCATAGGATCCTATCGTATCCTAGAAATACTGACGATAGGAAACATACAGTTTTACCGATAGGATAGACTACAGGATGCTATTGTAAATTTTTTCGAAAATATTTTATATGGCCCAGATTAACCAGTAAATGGCTTTAATAAATTCCGAGTAACAATAAAATTAATAATTTATTTATTAATATGTGATTTAATTTTTTTCGGGTAGTTTTTTCAAAAATGTATAGGAAGATTTAGGATCTATGTCAAACAAATGCTATTTTCTTAATTTCCAGTCCAAAAATATTCGAACCAAAGTCAATTTAGTTACTTTATTAGTATATTCAAAAAATAAATAATTAGTGTGAATGTAAACTTCACGGGATTCATATAAGACTGATTTAATTCCTCATCTCTCCAACAAGTACATAGGATAGTAGCGAGGTGGTGAATGCTGCAAGGTATAGGTACTGAGGTCGGGGGTTCCGATACTCAGACACGGCAAAATATTTTTTTCTATCATCGTGCATACAATAGGATCCAGGAATAGGATACAATGAATTCTCCTATCGTAAAAGAGGATCGGAAATGTCCGAAATTCCTATACGTTGCTCCGATCGGTGAATCTATAGGATGCGATCGGACAGCTGTGTATGATTAGCCCTACCGGCACTCGGGTGGGCCCCTAGTCCAACTAACACCCGGATAGACCCCTAGTCCTAATAACACCCGTAACCATACTGAAGCTCACAAAAGCCCATAATTGCACTCAATATTTACGACGGCTGCCAAACAGAACTACATCTTTTGCCCCACCATCTGCGTCCTGTCAATAACATAAATCTAAATTCCAAGCTGCAATACCCTTTATTTTGCTAGCAACTAATCGGATTGCCTAATTGCTAGTCTCTTATCATCATCATCATCATCATCATACTGTTAAAATCTGCAGTACACAGAAGCATACCCCTCCACAGGAATTAACACTACGCCTTGTACACCCTACTCCTCTCTCATTTTTTCATTTTTTAAACCTTGATAAGTGTCAATTGATGCGCCTTTATGCAAGGAGTTTTTTCTTTCAACAATAGTATTGACAATTTTGCGTTTTGCACTTTTTATAGCCGATTTACACTTTTTGCTATTACCCAATCAGGGCCTTGCAATTCAAATATTCAAATACTTGGCACAGAACCTGGTAAAAAATTATTTATTACATTTTTAAATTAATTCAAATTTGAAAGAATTTAAAAACTGGTGGAAACATTTTTAAATAGAGAAAAAAGGTAAGCTTAACAAAGAATTAATTATTTCAATAATATTATTCATAATAATAATTTATAATATTGTTAATTAAATAATAATACCTAATAATAACAATTTATTTTATCTCTGCCGAGAAATTTTTATGATAATTTTTTAAGTTTCATTGCATGCATCATTATTGCTTTTTAAATGAATAGTAACTATGCCCACACCTCGCGTAACGTGGCTGTTACAGCCACGACCATAAATAATTAGTAGTTAAACAAAGAACAACGTAAGTAAGTAAAAGTTCTGAGGCCCGTCCCATGGACGGTATCTACAAGCACGTAAAAAATATAATGAGAACCTAACAAGTGACTATGACCATAATACAACAACAAGACTAGCACAGCAGTGGGCAACAAGTCTGTCTACACATTTTTCTAACGTTATGGCACTAGCAACTCATCCAGTCGCTGCCCGTTCTACGGACGGTATGTATCCGCATTCAAATAGCACGACAAAGCAGGCGTGCTTGCGTGAGCAGTTACGACAGCAGACTGGAACAAACATTCCAGTCTCATACCCAGATTCAATACTCGGCCACTGGTGATGGTGTTGTACGGTAAATGTCACTGGATGGTCAATGTCTTTCTGTGCTCCTTAGTGACCACAACTTACTGTAGGGGCCTAGGGAATGAAACTTCTTTACTATGAAGGACGGGACAGGGATAGGGATAGGTCAAAGGGTACAATTGCCGAAACAATCTAACGCGATGGCCTCATATTTTCTCCCCCCGAGTGACTAATTGAGTCTGGTTTGGCAATTTGGCAACCCAATGGGTTGTAGTATTTCAAATATTATCGTAATCCCCTCACACGTGTCCCCGCTCTCGCACACGACAAAAATACAAGTATGCAAACCGATGTCTACCGCTCAGCAGTATTTGACAATATAAAACATTAACCCGGGCAACCCTGTGCTCAAAACGCACTTCAGGCAAGCCTGTGCTCAAAACGTACCCCGGGCAAGCCTATGGTCAAAGCGCACCTCGGGCAAGCCTGTGCTCAAAACGCACTCCGGGCAAGCCTGTGCTCAAAACCCAATATTGCTATCTAATCTGAATCCTTCCCCGCTACGTGCTATCAACCCATGGAGTCCACAGTGTTACATAATATGGGTTTCACTGTTGAATTTGGCATACATAGAGTTGGCAGTTAAAATCGACATATTAGATATCCTGTTATCAAAACTTAACCCAGACAAGCCTGTAATCGAAACTTACCCCGGGGAAGCCTGTGAACAAAACTTAACCTGGGCAAGCCTGTGATCAAAACTCAACCCGGGCAAGCTTGTGATCAAACCCCAACCCAGGCAAGCCTGTGATCAAAACTTAACCCAGGAAAGCCTGTAATCAAAACTTAACCCAGGCAAGCCTGTAATCAAAACTTTACCCGGGAAAGTCTCCGATCAAAACTAAACCAGGACAAGCCTGCAATCAAAACTTAACCCGAGCAAGCCTTTTTCAAAAATTTAAATCGGTCAAGTAAATTTGGCCGCCGCAAATAAATCATTCCATTTACCTGTCGTTTTTATATTCCGGTAAATCTGTAGTTATCCTAATACGAATTACCTTTCTAGTGGGTACAAGAGTTGTAATATACGAGTAGGCCAAGTCTGGGATCTAAAAGGCGGAAGCTGCAGTCTTAGTCTAATGTGTCGTCTAAATCTCCCAGTAAACTACACGAGTAGGCTAAGCTGCATATCCAAAAGACAGAAGCGTCAGTTGTGGGCTTAATGCCGCTCAATATTGTTATTAATCCTTAAGCCAGCGCCCTCCCCCCCCCCCTTCTTGCTAGCAACCCGTCTCGGGTTGCCTTACTGCTAGTCTATATACTTATTTCGTGCAGTACAGGCCAGCATAGGCCATTTATTCAACATAACGGTTCTTGTGTATCAAACTACTCCTATATGATTTAACTATATAAAGGTTTTATGGTTTTAAACAATGCGCCTTGACTCAGAGACGTTCGACTTGAGCTTATTTTTTTGAAATTTTGTGATTTGCACATTTTATTGCCAATTTACACTTTAAAATTTTCCCCAATCACGGTCTTGCAATTCAAAATTTTAAATATTCAGTAATCCTGATTGGCTCTGAGATGGATAAAAAATTACCTTTTTTCCAATTTGAATTTATTTTTAATTTAACATTTAAATTCAAATTGTAAAATAAATGTTGGAATTTAATTTTTCAAAATTTCACCCACCCTGATTGGTGCAGAGCCCAATGAATTTAATATTCTTATTTTTAAATTAGTTTAAACATCAATATTAAAAAACTCTAAAACTCAAACCGATAAAATTTTTATTGTAATAATAATAACAATACAAATCTTCAAAGATTTCATTTTGTATCTTCGTATCTATGTCTACAGTATCTACACTAAAGTCAACGCTAAGCTTTGTAATAACATTTCGCTAACTGTATCGCGTACCAACAATTTATTCTTTTATCTCTGAATTATAAAGTGCCTAATAATGACGTTTAAGTTGGACACAGTTAAAAGCCAATACACGCTGCGTGCGGATTGTGCACTTGCATTTTAAACTATTTGCACTTTTTATGGTACCATTTGACGCGTCTAGTAAAAACTTGACCAAACCAAGATCTAAGTAAAATCTAAACCCTTCTAAGCCCGTGATTAAATACAAATGTCAGTTACACCAGCCAGTGCTTCGGATGGGATGTATACATACATACTGTACTAAATAAGGTGTATTTTAAATCGCACAAAATAAGTACGACCGTAGGTTTTACTTACAATTTTTGTATGAATGACTTTTATACAATATGTACACTTAACCCGCATTAAAGTGAGGCTTTAATTTTGAATAAAACCTGAGCGCAGGCATGTCAGTGACCATTGCGTAATCATGTTAAGTCTCTGATAAAAATATTCCTCGTGCACGTCTGCGAGAAAAAATTAACCCTGGCAAGCCTTTGCCGTTAATTTATCCCGAGCAAAGTTGTGATTGAAGCTCATCCTGGGCAATTCCGTGACCAAAATGAATACTTCCTGGTAAAAACTCACCCTGGAGTAGCCTTGGTCACAGCTCAACAAATATAATCATATAGGGTCTGTGATGCAGATCATTAATACAGGCAAGCCTGTAGTTAATGCTTAAACCAGCAAACACAGCAGTGAAACCTTATCCTGCGCCGGGCTCCAATTAAAGTATTTTACAATACCGTTACCCAGGCAATTCACTGATTAAAATTTACCCCACGCAAGTCCAATTCCATAGAGTGACCTTGGCAAGGCTCTGATCGTAACTCACTTCTAGAACGCTTATGGGAAAACTTAAATTTGGCAAAGTTGAAATTAAAGCTCTCTCCGGTCAGGTATCTCGTCAAAACATAACTCGAACAAGCATGAGGTAATACCTTCATGGCATGTCGAGACTTCTCCGTGATCATAGCGTAATTAGGTTAAGTCTCCGGTAAAACCATACAACGAGCATTTCTGCGTTAACAAAAGGCAAAACTTTGACCCAAGCTTAGCCCGCTTAAGGTTGTGATAAGAGTATACTCTAGGCGAGTCTGTAACAATAGCGTAATGCAAATCTGTAGTAAAAGCTTACCCCGAGCAAGCCTGTAAGCAAACCTCAACGAATATAATAGTACCCTCGACTCCAACCGAAGTCGTCCACTACAGCGTTACCCGTGCAAGTCACTGGGTCAAAATTTAAGCCACGCAAGTCCATTTCATACAAACATCTGGGCATAACTTACTTTTAGCACGCTCCTGGCAAAAACCTAACCCGGACAAAGTTTGAAGTTGAGATTAAAGCTTACTCTGGACAAGTATCTGCTCAAAACTTACCCAATCCAGCCTGCGGTAATAACCTAACCCAGTAAAACCAATAAATAAAACTTAAACTTGGCAAGCCTAAAGTCAATTAATAAACTCTAAAGAGCGTGGTGTCTCACAAGTTTAACAATTCTAAGCGTACAACATGGTTCATAAATTTTATAACTTGTAATATCAAAGTGTAGTTAACAAACAATATCACTCGCAAAGTACAGATTGGCAAAAAAATTTTGTAAGCGGTGAAGTAAATTTCAGTTAACCTTTTCAAGAATATTCTTTATATACCCTGCTGTATTTCCCACATTACGCTAGCAACCCATAGGTTTGCCTAACTGCTAGTCTATATACTTATTTTGTGCAGTGTTACCAGGTATAGGCCATTTATCTAACATTAGGATTCTTGTACGTCATACTCTCCTATAGTTTTTAACTATATAGAGATTTCATGGTCCCAATGGATGCGCCTTGACTCACAGACGTTCGACTTGAGCTTGCTTTTTAAAATTTTGTGATTTGCACCTTTTATTGCCGATTTACACTTTTGAATTTGCACCAATCAGAGCCTTGCAATTCAAATTTAAAACAAATTAGCACTCCTAATTGGCTTACGGGTAGATGAAAATTTATTTTTTATTTAGCTCTTATTATTATAGATCAATCGATGCGTCTTTATGTGAGGAGTTTATTATTTCAACAATATCATTGAAATGTTGTGTTCAACACTTTCTATAACCGATTAACACTTTTTGGTTTTAACCAATCAGGGCCTTGCAATTCAAATATTCAAATGTTTAGCATCGTGATTGGCACAGAGCAAGGTAATTATTTATTCATTTCATTTCCAAATTAATTTAAATTTAAAAGAGTTTAAAAACATGTAGAAACATTTTTACACAGAAAAAAAGTTGAGATCAACAACGAATATTTTGCAATAATAATTCATAATACTAATATTAATAATTTAATGAATATAATAATAATATTATTATTTAAAATAATAATTTAATAATACTTTTAAATTACCTCTGCCCAGAAATACTTAATTTGTATTTTTAAGTTTTTGTTTTTTAGCAATGCATTTGACCTTTATAGTAACTATGCCCACACCACGCCTAACGTGGCTGTTACAGCCTCTACCATAAATAATTACTTTAACAAAGTAAATAGTGGTACTAAAGTCCGTAGTACGGACGGTATGTACATGCACTTAAAAATATATAATAAGAACCTAAAAAGCAACTGTGACCACACTACACCAACACGACTATAACAGCCACAGGTGGACCCGTGGGTGACTCAAAACGGTCGTCACGCGACGACTTCTTTCCTTCCCGTTCTAACTATCCTATCACAGCCCATTCCGTACAAACTCATCCGTCGTCGGTATTTTCGTAGTTTTTTCGCGCAATAAGTGTATTGCTATTACAAGTGCAACGAGACTGTTGCCATTTTAGTGCTAACTTGAAAAAGGGAAGAATCCCGAAACGTCGTTCAAGCACATTTTTAATCTGGATTTTCCTGTAAATTGGTGAGTTATCCTAACACTTTCTTACTTACTATTTAATTACCTCACCTTGCGTCTTACTATTCATTTGACTCAAAACGTATGTCTATACATATGTTAGTCTAACGTTATGACTCTAGCAACCTAACGGGTGTTGTCTTAGGCTATCAATGGATATATTAAGTACGTGCAGTATTACAGAATATAGGCTTCACTGTTCAATTCCTCTATAAAAGTCAAAAAGGTTATGTTGTACTCCTAATAGTTTTTAAAATTATGCTTTGATTGGAGTGTCATTAGATATAGGTCTTAGCAATGTCCATTGCATCGACCTTTAAACGACTAAATAATGTGACTTTTTGACTCCATTTTTTACGTTTACACCTTTCGTATTTAGCCGATCACGGCATGATATTTTTTTTTTTAAATTTTAAATCATTACTATTGGCTAATAGCTAGATAATTTATTTTTCACAATTTGAAGATAATCTAAAATTTAAAATTTAAATTCAATGATCACTTTTTAAAAAATAAAAAATATAACCAAAAAGTTCGGCTGCAAATTATTATTTAGTACTAGCAGGTTAGCAACCCGATGGGTTGCGATTAAAAAATGTAATACATATTTTTTAGTTTTAGTTGTTACAGTAAATAGGGTTGTGGTCAAATCGACTTTAAGGTTGCCTAGTATAAGCTTTAAATAAAGTT
>JAQFZE010002030.1:0-15738 GCA_034695245.1 Dicyrtomina saundersi | reverse complement strand
AAAAAAGAGTGAAAAGGTTGATTTTGACTCTGACTTTACCTCATCCAATCCGTCGATAACAATAAGTACAAGTGGAGGTGACGTCATGGAAGAAAGCAATTTGTACAACTCACGTTGATAGCACGCCACATTCTAGAAAGGCAATCATGAAACACAACTCTTATTATCATTATCATCATTATACAGACACACATCCGACATCCAGAGGAACTTAAACGAGGAGGCCACTGTAGACTGTACACTCCTGGAGGGAAGAATGTAGTAGAAACTCGAGCAGTAACAGTATCAGTAGACGAGCCATGCCGTTACCCTTACACGATTATGATAAGAGTGTAAATTATTACTTTATGCACCTTAGGCCCTGGCATTGACATTGGCTTGTGGGATTTGGTGGGAGTGAGTGGATATGGAGAAAGAGTAGTAGGGATATAGTAAGTAGACTTTGTAAAGTAATAGTCCATACACCGCATACACATTATAGGCAAACATACCACCTCAAAGATAAAAAATGTTCATGACACCAAAAACAAAACTGGAACTGCCTAGGCTCCAAGAGCCTCAAGCTAAAGGTGACAGTTCATTTAATTTCTAGTCCATATAGTCTATTCTATAGCAATAGAACAACAGCAACAACAGCACTCACAGCGATGACAATGACAATTGCCAAATAGCCACCTTATGACAATACTACACACTGAAAAATGACATCAAAATATTTTTGTTCTAAAAATGCGCAAAAATATTAACAAAGAAAAACAGTTAGCGCAGTCTGTAGAGCATTTTGAATTAATTCTAAAATAATGATAGGCAAAGGCGCAAGGGACCAATCCTCTCGGGTGTGTTCATAAAATGACTGTACTCTCACAATCACAATTGAGGACGGATCACACCTTTATGATTCTGTACCCCACATGAAAAAAACGAATAAAATTCTATCTTATTACTATCAGAAAAAGAGAAGGTAAAAAAAAGAAATACTGAAACTGCCTTCCCAGAAAAGCCGGAAGCCTTCAAGACTTCAAACATGGTCTAGGTATACAGCTTAGAATTCTACTGTTTACTACAATCTAGACAAATTTTTCTCAAACTTTATCTACAGAGACAGCTTCAGCTCCACAGCACTGTCATCCTCCCCAAGATATGTATCAGTTATGAACAGGTGCCTTTTTTATCTACGTGGCATGGGGATACTCGGATACTCCCCTTGGTATTCATTATTTGAGAACTTGACATGTACACCAATCTACGTAGGGTAGGTACCTACATTGTATTTTTAATAATGTAAATCAAGACCAACCAAGCAACCTACGTAGTAAAAGTATGTAAGTACAGGTACGTCTCTGACGCTCATAGGTCTCGTTTGAAATAAAGAATAGCGCGACTAAGGAGGTAGGTTGAGTTTTATGCGAGAAAGTCTATAATAATATCAGTAATAATAACCAGGAAGAATGATGTTTGAACGGTACACTACACAGTACAGTAATGGTCCTCAGACGGGTGCTGACGTGGATGGAGTGTTCCAACTTCCAATTCCAACTCCCTCACACCACACAACTAAGTTAGCACTCATAGGAGGTTAGTTCGTCCACAACTACAACATTGCACTATGTATTATAGAAGCATATCAGGTGCTCTTCCGATTAGTTCGGTCTTAACATACGCAGCATAGACAAACATTTTTTAAAAACTGGGAGAAAAAAAAGGAAAAGCTGAACACAAGACACTATTATGCATGAGAGTGTGTCAGATCACCACCACATAGGGTATAGGTGGATACACACGTAATATAAAGGTAGGTGGTACCTAGGTAGTTTGCTTGCGTTCGCCTTTGCCTTTGCCTTCCCAGGTACGTGGATGATGTAGAAAGCGGGGAACGTAATCCACGAAGGAACTGCTATATACATAAAAGATCACAACCCTCCCATCTTGACTTTGACTTCCCTCATTTTCCTCACAATTCCCCTCCTATTTCTTTTTATAATGTTTCCCCATGTTTCTTGATAATAAAAATACAAGTCTCTTATTTCTCCACCAACAACACAAGTCAATTTCGAAATAGCGTCAGCATAATAAACTTTACGTCAACCATGAATCAAATAATAATATCGTCTGTGAAGAACCAAAATGACCCATATCCAATTTAAGCTAGAATCAAAATGAACTATGTCATAAAAAAAAATGAGAAACATGCGTAAAATATTCTATTTACAAGTTTTTGAAAAGTGCAAAATGTACTATTTACATGTTTTTGAAAAGTGTAAAATGTTATATTTACATCATTTTGAAAAGGTGCAAAATGTTCTAATTCCATGTGTTTGAAAAGTGTAAAATGTTCGATTTACATGTTTTTTGAAAAGTGTAAAATATTCTATTTAAGTGTTTTCAAGACATGTTTTAATATTTTTTTAGATAGTGGATATTGTTTTTAGCTACAATTGGATATGGGTCATTTTAGTTCTTCACAGACGATATGTAATTGTACTCCTGGAGTCCCGCGCACTCCTTCATGCAAGCAATCCAAGCCAAACCGACGTGAGCCTACTTACAAAGGAGAGGGCTCTATACGAGCCAACTCATCCACACGACGCGGACCATGAGTTACGTTTTCGCTAGACACTAGACGGCTATACGTCACGGTTGAATGACACGTGTAATGTGGAGTGTAGACGTCATCGAATTAATAAAAGCTCCGGCTCTACCTGTTACATTACCCTCATTCCCCTACAATCAATTAGGCTTTCTAAAACATACTTTACCAATTGGTGACCCTAATAATAAAATTGTCCACCCGGCTGTGGCAGCACTAGCAACCATTTTTAATTTTAAAGAAGAAGAATTTTTGATTCCTTACTGATGTCGCATTTAAAAAAAAACACATAACTACAATTTTAGACCTCTGAACCTCGCATTCTTTAAGAGCCCAGCTTCGTATTTTGGACCCGAGCATTATTATATAGGATAAACAGTACCTATTGGTACAGAAGAAAATGCAACGTTCTATTAAGAGCAAGATTTACAATCACGATAACAATACCATATAAACCATGATTATGATTACGGTGTCATTCTGAAAGTGCTTGGTACTTTCACTTTCAGTCCAAACTCTCTCTCGCTTATGTAAGGAGTAATCCGTGTATAAATAGCATCGCTTCGACGAAAGGAGAGTGGGAGCCAAAGTTAGTCGTTATAGCTGTCGTTGTCGGCTCGCTAAAAAAAGAATCTAATGATAGGAGGGAGTTGGAGGACTTATCGTAAGCTATGTTTAAGGTAAGAGAGAGAGAGAGAGCCAGAGAGTCCAAAGTAATAAAATGGAGTTAATCATAAACCATTTACTGTGAAAATCCGCCATCTGCAATTTTATGTACATCCGGAGACTTATTCATTCCATCCTGATAACCATCATTTCCCCCCATGCATACCTATCTACTTCTCCAAATTGGCTTGACTTTCATCTATTTTAAGAAATATTAACAATGCTGTATGTATTCACACTTTTGGACTGTGCAGGCGGAGTGCTCGGACGGTAGAAAGCAAAGGAAAGAAAAAAAAGCAAGGTTAGATAATAAATACCACATAAACTGTTATGACCTTTCTTCCCTGTTTCGCTAAATACGTAACAACTATGGCATTACCACATTATGTATTGTTATTATATGATTATATCTGTATTAATAGAATGTGTGTAACTCTGACTAGTGAGTTACACCTACATAATGTCATGTATATAACGTTATTTCATATTATGTATACGACGTTGGGATTGGAAGTGCTCCTCACACTGTGTAGAGTGTACTGGTGGTCATGGACAAGGCTGAATATTTTACATGGCTAAATAAAGAATTTATTTGGCATTTTTTTCCACTCTTGTTTGTTGCTAAAATAAATGTTATACTTGTATACATTGCTTCCTTACTTACTTCACATGCCTTCTTGTCCCTCTATGCCTTTGCATGTCTACAAAAAATAAAAATTCTCCAAGAGGTAAAAAAAAATGCAATAGCAATATTCCTAGGTGTATATAGTAGGACTGGCAGTAGAAACGTCAGAGGATGCGAGAGGATACAAGTCAAGTAGACCCAAAAATAGTTTTTACCAACCCCAAAAAGTAACCATTACTAAGGAAATTAAGGATACTGTAAACAAGATACTCGTGCTCTTATTATTTCTCTCACATGCCCACATGCTAACTATAACAACAACATCGTCTCTAACCTCAGGCATGTAGAGACAACTTCCCTTATACTCCGCTATACTAGTAGGTACTACGGTACGGTAGTGTATTATATATAGTCAGCAAAGCAAAATTGCAAGTGCAATTTCCATCGAGCTTTTTTCACGTGCATTTCCATGTAGGTACGTGTGCGTTGAAGGTACACTACCTGCACTTATTGCATGCTCACAACACCAACGGAACGGAACCGTCAGAGCAAGAAGGACAGTCGTGTGCATGTGTGGAAATTTAAAATTATGTGTGAGTCGTCATAAAGGAGCAGGAGCCACGTAGGAAATGGTAAAATGGTACTGACTGCATATAAACTGCAAAGGCCAACGTCAAGCATTTCATTCTCCTGTCCTGCATTCTTTCACAAATATGTACACCTACACATATCAGTCTTGAGCTTCAATGGATTCCGAATTTCCGATTCCGAATCTGGATTTCCGAATAGAAACTTTTATGGGAAACACTTGGAGTATGATTATAATGGCGGGCCATGTGCTTTATGCTTTCGAAGATGGTGGTTCTCTGCTCTATTCATTTTTAGTATGAATATACAAATGCACTACTAGTGTAGTGGACTCGCCCCTATATTACCTCAATATATTATGAAGGCGCCTACTACAAAGCTACGTGAGGTACATACTATGCACAGGTGATTTGTTCAGCTTGAATTTTATTGCGTTGGATGCTCTCCCATTGATTTACAATGGATGTTGTGCAGTCAACCCGTCCGCGTCCGCCGTCACTATTTACAATATTGATTCCTTTTTCTCTCGTCTTTTTGTAAGGCTTCATAAAGGACTATTTTTCACTCTGCAATTGTCCCTTCCCAAACGATTAACTACCGGGACAGAACCGGAAACAAAAGAACTCCTCAATGTCCATTTATATTGTCCTTCAAGTTGTATCCAGGTCACACAAAACCAAGCAATCGTAGATACAGAAGTAGAGGTGTAATGGATGGACAGTGGCGCAAGCCATTCGCCTGCATATTTCAATGACCAAGATCATCTTCGTTATAGTAGTGAAATGATTTTATGTTTTTGCTTCACTTTTACTTTACACTCTGTATGTCCGGACTCTCCGGACAGCCAATCCTACGGAGGAAAATGTGTCTCTTTGCCCTTGTAATTTTGTACTTGTATTTTTAATGGTAATGGTAAAGACAGGAGATAATTAGCGTGGGACCAGTTCTGTAGCATTTCCCATTTCCTCCCTCGTGAGACATTATGGTTTTATAAGGATCCAGCAGCGCCCTGCCACTGCACTGCTACGCGGCGACATGGCGATGGTCATGCAAGCATAAAACATATGCCTAATTGAAAGTACTTGTGCATGCAATTGGAAAAGTTTAAGTCCGCCGTTCTTGTTAATGCCGTTATTCGTTTTTAGTTCGAGGATACTCAGTGAAATTAAAACGAGAAACTATCAACGTTAAAGTTATGGAACCTACATTGAACATCATGATGGGGGATAGGGGGAGAATAGCAGAGTTATGCACGCTATCGATATCATTAATATTACTATCAAGGAGTAACAGAAGCTCAATTGCATGTTTGCTTTCCTTTACAGTCTAATACTCAACTGGGCTGAAGCTGAAGCTGGAGTTGTTGGAACTAGAATTGAAATTGAAATTGAGGTAAAATTATAGAAGATATACTCGGCATCTAATATTCACCATTCGCATCGCAAGTCTAACATCCAAAGTTTGTCCATGAGAGGCATGACTACCCACCTAACGCGTAGTACTACGTTTAGCGTTTGGACCATATCTGTGGAATTAGGACTAAAAGTAGATTCTAGAAACTGGAACATTGGCTGCTTGAGCAAACTACATACATCTGTGTAGACAGGAGTGTACAGATCGCGGCAGTGGGAAAGAAATAATAAATATATCTGTCATTTATCTTACATGAGGGATCCAGTAATTGCGTCCAGTGAGGAGCAAACAAAGTTGTGACGTTATAGTTCGAAATAATTGACGTAGTGAACGACTCTCTGGAGTTAGTCCAACAAACCGAAAGATGATGAGAGCATCCGGAAACCAACTAGAACATTGCTGAATAACTCGTGAGAGAAAACAACTTTTTCCACAACCTTTCGGTCCGTGTAGAATCAGCGGATGCTTCATTTCAGCAGTCCCAATGTAACTGTAAACATATCAAAATAAAATCATTAAATTATTGTAGAAACAGGAGCACGCAGCGCTGGTCACACAGTCTCAGTCTTTCATAGTTTTAGAATATCTAATATCATCTACATGTGCACATCATAGATCTATCTCTAAAACTGCCAATGACATCGACCTGTCAGTCAGCATAACTTCATACTTTTGATACTACGCACAAAGTACTCCTATGTATTACAGAACAGCTCAAACTGTATGATAGTTCCACGGATAAACTGGCAGCACGATAACAATAATATTAATGTTTCCCAGTGTGGCCCCATAACCGTAACATAACAGTAGAGACTCTTTCAGAATTTTAGAGAAAAATACTCGGCTAAATCCACCAAAAATTATTACCTAAATAGATAGAAAATAGAATGAAAGGCGAGAGTGAGGGATTTTACAAACCTTTTGATGTGACTCAAAACATTTTCAATGGAAGGAGAACATTTGGCAGCTTGCTGGCAAAACAATGTTTGCTGCATAAGTTCTGAACACAAAGAGCCATCCACACCATAGCATGACTTCCACACAGCCTAAATTCATAATCATAAAAAAATTAATTTGATAAATAATGCAGTTAATAAACAAGAATACATAGATATTGACTTCTTTTCTACTGATTTGAAAGTTGAAGGAAAACATGATAAAAACCAAAGTCAAATTCAAAGACAATGCCTTATTGGCATAACCATAAGTACTCAAGTAGGTAGTTCAATTTATTAAAGCTTCCTACACAAGGGGCAATTACGATAAAACCACTACATATACATAGGTACATACTGGAATGGGTCAATTACCGATATTAGGACCATGTCACTAATGGCTCACTTACTTTAGTCTGATCCTCCTCAATGATGTCACCAACTATAGACCGGAGTTGATATGTCAATTGTCCTGAAAGTTCTTCTAAATATTTCAAATGTTCTGCATGCTCTCGTGACAAGCCACCATCTTGCCATTTGACCAGCAAACGCAGGATGTGCTCCGAAGTTAATTGATTCTATAAAGAAAAACATTAAAGTTAAAATTGCTCACAAGTCACGCAACTTTTAAACACAAACAAATTTCAAAGGAGTCTAGACTGGAGTTCGGGAGCGGGGAGCACTTTGATCTTTGATCAGTCTTCTTGATGTGCATCTCCAAAAAATTATCTTTTTCTTTACTAACATTAGGAGCAAATCGAAATATTAATTAGCCTACATATTGGCTCCGCCATATTATTCAAGAGAAAAATTAAGACAAATTAAAAATCTCAAGCAGACAAAAATCAAATTAATTAGAAGACTATCGTGCCGTTTATTACATCCCTCAGAACCCTCTCATCTCAACTCAACTCTCCTTTTCGGCGCCCTCAGGTTCCCGTCTGCTCTCCTTTTGTGGGGAAATATGGTGTTCCCTCGGTACTATGTACGTGTTCCTGGTGTCTACACAGACGACATGTACCTACCTACATATAGGTCACAACGCAGACAGTATTACCTACCCATCCACTAAATTATATGATATACTGACTCATCTATTATACATCGGCCTCAAATCGGTTCCAAGAAATTCACTGGCGAAGAGATGTGAATGACATCACTAATAAGTTTAACCACTGACTGTCTTGAGCCTTGAGAGCACAGCGTTCCCGCTCCGACGTAATCAAATTTAAACATGTGTTGTGTGTACAGCTATATGCACTCACGTAATTATACCAAAGTGTCTACTTTTACATATGCTCTTCATTTTATGTAAGGTGACGGTGCCGATTGACTACTGGCTACAGTGCTATGAACTATGAACATTGTCTGTCGTCTAAAAGTCAATCCTTTGAGGATCCAATAGTAGCTCTTCCCCAATTTCACATAATTTGCAAATATACTATATTATTTAGACAATGACTCAGTACAAAGGGGTACTTTATGCATAATTAATTGACATAATTAAGTTGAAATTATTAAACGCCAATTTAGCAAATGATTTAAATATAACTATACTTTATTTTTGTTTGTTTATGATTGAATTTTAAAGAAGCTGCTCACATAATAAATGGGATGTTGTTTTTTGTATTTTTTAAACAACTTTTTTAAACTCCATCCAAACACTTTACAAAACCAAAAATTGTCTAGTTAATTTTTTTCGAAAAGCCCAAAAGGAATAATAGCCCAAGTTTAAAATAATATACAATTAAACAGTTGAATGTTAAAGTAGAAAAGCTTTTTTGAATACCGTCTCAAAAAATGAGCATGTCTGGTATTTATTCTTCACGGCGATATAATATGAAGTACAACAAATGAACCTACGAGGATTCAACTTGGCGATGAAACGTCTGTACCACAGCAGCCACAGCAGCAGCACATGAAACTATTAGAGATGAAAATGGAGAATGGGGAAAACTGACTAGACGTGTTGAGTATATAAAAGGGGGGCACATATTAAACTACAAAAACTGGAGGTCGAAGACGTGGAAAAGACGGACGATGATGTAATATTAAATATGGATATGGAAAATGGAAAACTAATTTACCTTGAGCTCATTTTGAAGCGCTTCCAGTCGGCGGTTTTTCTCCGTTTCAATTGACGACAGAGATGAGCTCGGCGGTGCTTGAATATGAGTGAAGACTCGATTAGCCCAAATGCTTCTTTTGGCCACTTCACGACTCATAAATATACTGTTGTGAATTTCCTACGGGCACCAAACACACACAAAAACTTGTCTCATATATTATACTGTACATAGAGCCCCACACAAACTACTAACACACAAAAGCTGAGCTAGTACATAATTTAGAGTCACACAGTCTATAGTCTACTTACAGAACATTCAAGGAGTAATATCAACAACAAAGAGTTCTTCTCGTGACTACACACGTTCTTCCCAAAGTAAAAGTATAACGGAATAAATCACTCCTCAAATACAAATATGCTTTCTTCTCCCTCCATATTACACGTCTACTCAAGTCAGCCACAATCATCTGGATTCCGGTTATTCTCATCTTTCCCAACTAACTACAGGAGACTCATCTCCGTTTGAACATGCTACTTTCAAACAGTGCAAAATGTAATTACTGAAGTAATAAAAAAAACCTGGATAAATTGATTCCCTCTCTCTCTCTCTCTCTTTCAAGTTCTCAGAACCATGCAATTATTAGGCAAATTGTTCAACTTTTCTAAAATTTCCACCTCAAAAAGTAAGCACTCGTTTCTGAGAAAATTAAAAGGAATAAATCCTTATTTTTCATACGATGTAAAGTTATTCATTCATTCATTCGTCGGTATTACTTTTAAATATTTTTGAAATCACATAATATTCCTAGTACTGCTCCTTGTAAAAAAAAGGTGTGTGTAATGAGAAAAAATTACGAAACTGCATTTAACTCGTAATTTAATATCACCATCTTTAATTATATCACATCCACAAAAAAATATCTACTCACCCATACTTATATTATCCGCGATCATCATGCAAAAACTTACGAAACGAAAGACGAGATTTACATAATCACACACTTTATTCTAAATTCCAAGAAGAAAAAATCCCATTTAATCGTAGTAGTAATAATAATAATGTAAATGAACGAACCTGTTCGATAACAGACGTGAGATAAGTGTCACGAAGCTCCGTTGGGAAGATTCGTAGCATGACTGCAAGTATTTGCTCCACAATTTGGTGCCATTCATTTATTGCTAAACTTTTTTCCTCATCTTTGTCCGACTGCACAGAGAAAATCATAAGATTCACAATCATGAATAAAATATAAAATTGTAAACCCGCATACATATACAACTACAAATAAATAATTCTATTGTCATCTTTCTGCACAATATTGTACAGTAGCTATAGGAAGATGGCTGCCCATGCATAATATATATGCACGAAACAATGGTATATATGCATATGAAATTAGATCTTGAATAAGTTGACACTACATAAATTAGTTGTGTACATAATTAAATAGATATATAATGAGCTCAGTAACGTGGAAACGAAATTAAGGACAGGGACAGAATCAAGACCAACACCTCTTTTAGCTAATAATATTTTTGTCCTCACATTCTTTCCTGTATAAAATTTAATGCAGAATTTCTCATTAACTCTGTCCTCCATGATGGGAGCATGACCGTGGTCATAGACATCATCATAATAAGAAAAAGTTATAAGACTTCCTTCGTACAACATTTCCACACAAGTTGGAAGTCACAAAATGACTCAACAAACTCCTCCTCATCATGATATTCGTATCATCTTTAATAATAAATATATTTGCTTTTGTACTCAAAGTTTAATCCATCTCCTTCCTTTTCGCTTGTTTTCAACAACGGATCCATTTCCTTCGTCAGAGAAGGACGACACAAACAGGCAAGAGGCTCAACTTCCATGAAAATCTTGGATTGACTTTTGACGTCAATCCAAAAAGTTTTACTTTTTATACGCAGGAACCAAACTTTCACTCTCTCTCTTCTCTCCTAGCAACTTTCTGCCTCTCCTCTATGCATTATGTTTATGAGTTTCTAGTTTTTATATATACCTATATGTATATACCGTGAACTCACAAAGAAGACACCGTAGACATCTCTCATGTTCCATACATTATACAAAATTATCAATTATGTATCCGTCGCCATGCACCACCTACGTCTCATTCTCCTGCTCCGCCATGTGTACAGAGAGTGTCTACATTCAAATTCAAGCAAAGAAATATTTTGAAACAAATGCAATGAACCCATCAACAAAAAAAAACTATGCCTGCCAAGACAAAGTTCAGTGAAATAAAAATACACTTTAACTAGTCACCCGTGCTATACATGAAGCCAGAGAAGTCAATGCAATAAACAACAACAAGTCGGGAAAAAAGTAACAAAATGTAGAATTCTCTGAAACTAAAAGTCATTTGCAAAGTAGTGATTCACGTCCCTTGGACCGTCCGGGCTATGCATAGCTTCCGTACAAAATTATAGTATTCAATATCTGAAGAGTTGTTTGGCAAAACGAGATAAGTCCATTTTTTTTTAAATGAGGTTATTTGCGTTACGTGTACTACTCAACTGGATACGCTACTGTATTGAATGGTAAAGATCAAAGTTCAGCCAAAGCAATTCTTTAAAATACCCAAAATTTCGTTTTTCGACAAAACGGGATAAGTCAATTAAATGAGTATTGGCAAAATGGGATAAGTTCACCTAAAGCATGCATTTCTGATTTAAATTTGGGTTTTGAGTGTTTTCATAGTTTGTACGAGACAATTGCTGTGCGTAAATGTTTTTATGTAAGAAAAAACTTAGAAGTTAAAAAAGTTTGGTTTCACTCAAAACGATTAACATTTCATCTCAAGGACTTTTGACTTCATGTTAAGTTATTGATTTTGAGGGAAAACGGAAAAAGACCACAAATTAAAATGTTTGAAAATTTTCTAAAAAATTCCAGAGTCAGTCTAGATTTACGAAACTCCTTGTAATAACGCTTCGTCAGTTACAGTGCCTGCAGAAAAAATTGAGTTCAAAAAATAATCCTGTCATCCTTTATTCATTATTCGCTGTTCCTGTAAAATTTACTTTAATGGACTTATCCCGTTTTGCCAAAACACTCTTCATCTAATGCTGTATGCACTGCTACTAATAATTTAAGAATATATATGAGTTTTTCCGCTATTAATAAATCCTAAATTCAATTACTCGTCTGCACCTCCCTAAAAAAGATGCTGCTCTGAGGTGAAGTGGTTGAAGAAAAATAAAATACTCACCGCAATTTGAGGAATATGTGTATCAATGGACTTGAGACGGTAACATGGGGGTTGGGACTGAGTGTCAAGACTGTACCATTTCTCTAAAAGATTCTTACTCTCCGTGTCACCCACGTTCTTCACAGCCGTCTCAAAATCATGTTGCTCCACCGTCTTGGGAAGAAGAGTCGGTCCGAGTGAATTACTTAGAAATAGAACTGGGATAACGTATGAAACTTCTAGTTGACCTGTTGAACAACATCGTACACACATTAAATACGACTACAAATACAACTTGTAACTATCTTACATGCAACGATGCAACATATCTGGAGCACTTTAAGACACCAATAAATCTTTGACTTCTGGATAATTTATTTCCAGTCACACAACTCCTATCTCCCACACTCTCTCTCTTTTTCTCCACGCAGTCATTTCATTCATACGGATTCGACGAAGAGGGCCATCCCTATTGTAAATGAGCCTATTCCGCGTACTGACTAATAATTACACAAACTGCAAACTATAATTTAATACTAACAACATTTATTAATTACTATTATCAATTAATTTCAAGAATGGTTTTAATTACAAAGCTCACATAATATCTGTAACATCTATTATTAGCCAATATTTACGGCTACATGGTTATGGCATTTGTGAAATATTGGAAGTGATGTGTAGGGTGTAAGTACATGTTATGTGGTAATGCCCCAGGCAAATAACAAAAATACAAAAATTACAGGAATGTTGTTTTGTTTTGTTGTAAAGCGAATTAAGTTCAATTTCTTTCATAACTAAATTCTTTGCTAACGCGGGGGTAAAAGTGTAGGCAGATATGTATGTATGGAGGTACCTATCTAAGTCTACAATGTGTTGTGCACATACAAATAGTAAACAAACAAGATTAAAAAAACAATGATTATGTACGTTTGAGTTCTCCTAAGCAAAGCTCGGGGAAGTCATGATCCTGTTTACTCTCCAGATCTGTTTTCCAATGAAGGTCGGTGATATGGAGTTCGTAGCCACGACTTGAGCAGTAATCACGCAGATTTGGGTACACCTCCGTATGAAGATTGCCTTTTTCCAGTCGGTAATCTGTACAATATTGAAACATACATGAGGGAACTACTATTACTATTATTATACTACTACTATTATGCAAATAATACACAGTAGGGATAAATACACCACCAATAAATACGTTTGTAAAGTACATCAAGCTAAAAGTCAATTTTCGTGTTTCTTTTTAAAAGGAGCAGACCGCGCTCTTGTAATAATAACTAAGTAGGTACCTATTCGAATACAGAACATTACTTTCTCGTAGTATTTGTTTTTTGACCTTAACTATTAAATGAAAAATAATGTCAATTCATGGCGTAATATGTTAAAGGATTGAAAGTTTTAAAGCTATAGAAATGAAAACAAAAAATACAAAAATACATTCAGGATATGTACTCAAGATAAAAATTGAGAGACAAAAACATGTTTTTTGTGTATTACGCTCTCAAGGGACAATTTCTTATAAATATCGAAAATAGAGTGAAAAATACAAAAATAGGAGGAGACGGCGCGCGAGGAAAAATAAAGTGTTTTTTTTATTTTGTTTTTGTCTTTTTTCTTATCCCTCAGTATGGGGTTGGAGATTAATTTGGATTATATTTATCATCCTTAAAAAATATAACCTACCTTTTGAGTACGACGCACATACATACAATGTGATCTTCCGACATTTCTGCATTGGCTTCGTCTTTGCAATTCTGCCAATGAGGAGATTCTTTACACTCTCACTCTGTTTCCTTATCTCCAGGGGAAGTGCAAATGAGTCCTTCCCGTCGGCAGACCGTGAGGATGACGATGATACGTATGGTGGAATTAATGCCGTGGGCGACGGTAACGACATAGAATCACCTATTAATACCCACATAACGAGATTATTAGGCGCATATTTTCCAACTACCCAAACATGACACCGTCATCCCATTTTTCTGAGACTATTCCAGACACCATTGGAGTCTCATACAGGGATGTTAGAATTACTCTACAAAATTGAGTGTCACATTCCCCTCCGTGTTTTAATATCCATTTACCAATTCGACAATTTCTAGATATCCCAAGAAGTTTGTCTTATCTTTAGTATATAGAAAAATATTCTGTATCTGTAATGAAAAATGTTCATAGCAACGAGGCGCTATTATATGTAAGCACAGTTTTTAATTCAATACCATTATTGTTTATAGAACTACTGATCTAGTCAGTATGCAACAGCATTTCTTTGTTAAAACGAATAAATAACTGCACAATCATGAAATCCTAATATATAATTTATTTCATCATATCGATTCCGCCTTTGCCCATTATACAACGGCAATATCATAATATATCACCTAGTAATGATGTTTTGACATCTGACATTCTGTTGGTTCTCAGTATGAATTACATTCGACGTCTTGATTTGATTTGAACTTCACTAATGTGTTATTTAGACCGATTTGGCGGAAAGCCATTCTACCATCTGTAATACTTTTAACACTGTCTAAAGATAAGTTCTCAATCTCTCTACTTGAAATTCCGCTGTGGCCAAGTAAATCAGTGTATATGCGCTGAATGAATTTGACAATAAAGCTATTACATTACATTACATTAAAAATGATCAAATTTTGGCCTACCCACCTGCTTTCCCTTTTTATTTTCTTCGCAGGTTGATTAAGAAAAGGATGAATTTATAATTCGTGGATCAGTGATAAGGAAGAAAATAAACTAATTGAAAATTGAAGCTAACCTGAAACACTTGAAGGCTCAGCATCTTTTAGCACGCGACTCCTCAGTGAATCATGTGGTAAATTACTTGGTTCCCTCACCCCGCCACCACCACCAGCAACTCCTCCATCCCCAGTCCCGACGATACTTTGACTCGTTCCATTCTGCTGACTTGGTCGTTTTGAACTCTGAGAATGATTCTCTTGTGCCTCTGACGAGTCTTGTCGTTTCTTATTGGACGGTGATCTAAATTGATTTTTACAATTTCATTTTATCAAAATCAGGATCACTTAAACATTGCCACACACTTAAAAGGTGCCGCTTCCACTTCCAAAGCAAATCGCAAAATTACAGACTGCAAACGCTGTTTCACTCGTTTTCCTCCGTATTCGCTAGTTTCATGCATCACTACTAACAGTCACTTTGGTTGGAGTAAAGGCTAATTTATTATCATTCATTATTCTTTAACTGCGACAATGACCTACTGCAACGTCATCCTAGACCCAAACGGTTAGGTAGTACAAAAATTTACAAAAACCTCAGCCTCCTCGGCCTACTCCAGTGCTCTCCGTACTCCGTACTCCCATCTACTTTTTAATCCACGGATGTATCATGCTGATACATCATGTATCAATCAATATAAAAAAACTAGTGAGGGGTCGTCCAAAAATGATGTCATCGAAATATTGCCATTTCTAGGACTGTGTGACGCTCCTGCCTTCAGCACATGGGATATCATTAGTACCAAAGGATTACTGACCACTGACCCTACCCATGATGTCATTTATGGATGATCCCTGATAAGTTAGTTTTCCACTAATACTCTACTGATATTAAGCAAGGTGATCACTTTTATTTTCAGCTAGTTTTACTTCCATCTATGT
>JAQFZE010002029.1:0-15739 GCA_034695245.1 Dicyrtomina saundersi | reverse complement strand
GTATCTGTAATAATAATTAAAACTACTATCACCAGAATCAGAATGAGATATCAGATTATATCTACATATTATAGATCTAGTATGTGATTATACCAAGCAAAATGTCGATTGATTTTGCAAGTATTAGAGCAGTACAACTGCCACCCGTCATGTCAACGTCAACTAACATTAGTATATATTTTTTTTAAATGTTTTCTCTTTAAAGTTTTAAAAGGTACATTAGTATTTTCATCTAAGGTATGAGTTACATCATTTTGATTAGTTTTTTTTAAGCACACACTATTATACTTGTAATTAATTATAATATATTTCATACAGCTTTTCGACCTCACGTACAACGTATAGGGAGCTATATAATAAAGTAATTTCTCTCGTTTTACATCCAATCTTGAAGAATACTATATATTTATATATTTCTTTCATTTTCATTACTTCATAAGTATTTTCTACAACTAATTTTGAGATTAGATTTCAGCAATATACATATTATTGCAATTGCTATACATATGTCGTACATGACTAGTGAGTATACTGTTAGCTTAGATATTATATATTTAGTGATTCTGCCCGCGAGTGCCACTAATTCCTTAATTTTGTAATTCTACATACTAAAAGTATAGTAACTATTTGTAATAGTTCATAATGTCTGTATCACTTGCACATATTGCGATATGTGCATATATAATGTAATATTATTTATATATTTTTTCTTCTTGGCGTTACAGAATTTAAGCGACTCTGTTAAACTCTTTGATCATAATATAGTATAGCATAGCATACGGCATACAGCATACGGATTTACATACAAACACAAAAATAATATTATTTGTATATATATTTGTTTGTGGTTTAAAGGAAGATCGTTTTCTCGAAGTAGGTAGCTTCCAACTTCCAACTTTCGCTTATAATACAAGTTAAAGTTTTTTTTTGCGTTGAATTAAATCATAAACAAAGGATATATTTATACAAAGGAATATAATTAAAATAAATTGTTAAAAATTTAAATTTTTATATTGATTAATTTATATTCATAAAATGCACAGCACTTACAATTATTATAGTGTCATTTTGTTTTTTTCATAATATAGTTTTTTACGCTCTTTTTAACTCGGTCTGAGTCATAATATATTCATATAATACATGATCAACATTATTCATAATTCCTATATTTTTATTATTAATATAGTTTTGATAATTTAATTCCGTGTCTAGATATTACAGCTACGTGTTGTATCAACCAACAACTTTATATATTTATATAGTATTATAATATGCTCTGCATATTTATACGTATTTACATTTTATATAGGTTTTTCTCATATAATTTAGAACATCAATAATTCATTTACTAATTTATTTTCCTTCGCTACTACTATTACTACTGATATACTTCCTAATCTTCTGGTTTGGTTTTTATTTAAAGTAACATCATCCCACATTTATATATGTACACTTTGTTAAGATCCATGAAGAACACTTTTGTCTCTACATATGTGCATGAGTACTATGTACATATGTTTATTTTTCCCCGCATCAAAAAAATTAATACAATTTAATTAAAACTCTATACAGATACTCCCAGTAAGTTCAGCGGACCGTTTTGTATGTATTTGTATTTCAGTATTTCAGATTGGGTACAAGTAACGGATCAATTCTAATCGTAAGTTGACTAACCTTGACAATGAAAATGTTGTAGGAACATAATATAATACAAAAGTTTTGTGTACTTTTGATTTGTTAGGTTGTAGAATATAATATTATGTAATTAGTAGGTATTCCAGATATTATTTTTATAACTTGGAGTTTCTACTACAACGATAAGAAAAGAAAAGAAAAACTAATTGGGACAGATGTATGAGTAGAAATGAAGAGAGTTTCTTTTTTTCTTTTGAAGGAGCTTTGAAGGCAACGGAAGCTTGTATTAGTTAGTTGAAATGTTTATTAATATTGACATTTTATTGATCGAGAAGTGCTTTGATGCTGTCCAGACTTCTTTGGAGACTCAAACTAAATTCACGAGTCGAGGTCGTTGGTGATGAACGAAATGAAGAGAGACAGAATACAATGGACTCATGCCCGGGATTGTATGAGGCTCCATAACCATCCGAGACCACGGCACCGTATCCCATGAACTGGTCATGTTTCGTTGGGAGCTACGTGGAGAGAGAGAGAGAGAAGGCCATATCAATAAAGCGTCAGAGTTCAATTTAATCGGTGAAGACTCAAAACAAGTCATCGTAGGTTAGAACTGACCAAGTCAAAATACACTAGTTATTAATAAATTATTTCCGATCATAACACTTTTGAGAAGGTGTATAATAAAAATAAATACTGTTTAGTTCGAACGTTGTTCTATATTTACTTTAATAATGATGTTATTATTATTGTACTTTACACCTTTTTCAAAATATGGAATTAGAAACTTTTCAAAATCGTGCAAAAATTGTTCTTAACATTTTAAGGGGGAGTAAATAGATATTAATCTCAACTTACAAAAAATATAAGTACTGTTATTTGTAATTCAAAACGTATTAATCGTATAGCTAAAAGTTTTCACAATTTCTACAGAATATTTATTGCAATTAAAAAAATAATTTACAATGATTTTACTTTTAAGATACTTATATGTCCCGTTTGGAATTGTAACTCAAAAAAGTTCCTATCGTTTTCTATCAACTTTGAGCTGTGAAAGGAGTTGAGTTGCGCGTTGCTAATCGTATTGTAAGTTTAATAATAAGAAAACTTTTTAAGCTACTTTTCCATTTCGCTGCTCAAATGACAACTTACTTAAGTTCATCATAAAAGCATGCTATTTCCAATTTTCCAATCACTGTTGTTAGGTAAAAAAAACTGTTAGGTATAAGCTCTCTTTCTACTTCAACCTTCAACGGCTCAATATCAATAATCAATACGATTACATAACACAAATATTATCTAAAAATCTGTACGATATTACTTTTATACTTAGTCAGAACACACAGGAAGGAAAAGAATTCCGAATTGAGGTCAATATAAGTGATATGAAAGTCAATGTAGAAGTTGAAGTTGAGATCCATCTCTTTTTTCTTTACCTGACTCGTGGACAATGCAAAATGATTCGCAATTTTGAAGGATTCATCTGAGAAGATTGCTGGGACGTCCATTCCCAGCTCCTGTGCTTGCTGACGAAGGCCTAAGAGATGAACGTCAATTCCTTCACCCAGGATATTGTCCACCATTATTGTTGTTTGCTTGTCCACTGCTGAATGGAATTTGCGGATTTTCTCACTGGATGACTCCTCGTAAGACTGCATTGATTTGACCCACTCGAGTGCCTCCATCGTTGTTGACCGAATACAGTCAACTCGACCGAATTTATATCGTCTAGTCGAGGCACTCTCGTACGTTGCGACCATTTTCCCATGTAAGCTGCACAAAACATACCGTGAATTCAACTCGTTATAGTGATTTTAGCTCATTGTAACCTCTCTTTGTGGCTATCCAATCAACTTAATGTAATAAAATTTGTGTGTATAAATTGAGTAGTGTTACTTGTAGTAGGCGAGTTGAAGGGAAAGCTGGATGAAGACGTCAGGGCTCACTTTACATTTCTTAATGAAGTTTTTACCATAGGAATCAAAGCGGTACACGATAAGATCGAAATCTTCTATTAGCCTACAATTCCAAATTAAAAAATTAGAGATTGATTGTAAAATTGTAACATACACAATGTTATGAGAGTGTATCTAGTCACGCCTAAGTATCTACATATACTTATGTATATACATATTGCAAGGGCGTTGCTAATACAACAAAGCAGGATAAGGCGTCAGTTGAAGTTGAAATTTTAATTACTTGTTTGAAAATAGAGCTTTAGACATAATTAAAATTACATGTCTTAAGAAGTTCAACATTCTATTTTGACTACTTTTTCAGTTGTTTTAAAAAAAGCAAAACTATACTTCATACAATTTTAAGAAATAAAACACTGGCTAATTTTGCATGCTAGTTCGAATTAGAAATAGTTGAATTTTTTTCATTAATTCGAAGCTTAAAAAATGTCAACGCGCTGTGAAACACTCCAAAAATGCTGAAACCAGCCTTCAACTTTAACAAACTGTGTTATACAACTTCTTGCAAGGTTAGTAAATCTATCCTGCCGTGTACTGTATCTTTAGCCGGGAGAAATCAAAGTAGTTTTATACAGACAATTAATTTTTTTGGTTAGCTGAACAACGTACTGATCAATTGCAATAGAAGCCTCGGTGATAGCGTTTTTGGAGTCGTGTGAAATTTCCCATTCTAATTTAATAGGCGGTGGTATAGAGCATATTTGATCCTTATTATCAGAAATGTTTTGATCTTCATCTCTTGAGGCTTGAAGGCTGCTCAGGAATTCGTCGACTAAATTCATTACAGCTATTCCTTCGGCGGGTGAGTGCTCGTAGCAAAGCCCAACACCACCGTCGGATGAAATCACAAACTGAAATACAAGCAAGTAAAACCATACATTATTTCTGTATCTTTGTACTATTTTGTACTTGTCATTAATGTCATTTGTAAATTTCTGAACGTACTTGTAAGGTCTTGTCAAACCATCGATTTCCAGAATTAAAAATACTTCCGCCCCCATGAATCATCTGATGTAAAATATTCGTCTCGTCCCTTCTGTTTTCCCGAATCCAATGACCACCCGTTGATTCATTTGCAAACTTATTATTAAAATATTTTGCTGGTAATGGATCGTCAAAGCAGATAATGAATTGACACGTTTCAATTTCCTCCAGTGATGATTTGTTCGTGTCATCTATGGGCACATTTAATTTTAAAATATAAAACACTGATCTCACTAATTAAATAATTAATCTCATAAAATCCGTACACTGCATACTTGTGCACATGATGTTTACAAGTCAAAAACAAAATATTTTCATTTCTTTAGTTAGCACTATTTATATCTATATCTATATATTTATACTTACCAGCGCATAGTTTAACCCTCTCATCAGCCCAGACGGGTCTTATCTGACTCGTTAAAATCCCAACTGGAGCTTCATTGTTAGTTGTTTCCGACTGAAATATTGATTTAAATTGCTGGAATAATTCTCTGGTGGTGAGACGACGTTCTTCCGTGCGTATTGGACATGTAAAGAACTTTTTTAAATAAAAAAATAATTCTCAGAGCTTTCATTTAGAACAAGAACTAAGCAACTCCAACTTCCAACTCCAACGCCATACATTATAATAAAAATCATAATTTAAACTATGGTCAATTGCATGGTAAATTTTATGCTTTCGGGTTTACATACATGTTTTCTGTAGGCAACAATGATGTGATCGTTTAGTATATTTATCGTGTCTCGCTGGTAGTCTCTGGGAAGACATGGAACCCTGTATGTTGTCATCAAACGGAAATGTTGAGCCATACATAGTGGCTGTCCAGGTTCTCTACTTGCTGCTTTTTCCACTTCTAGTTCATTTCTGTTGAATATACACAGAATTAAAAAATCGTATTACTATTAAATGCTCAACATAATTACAATATTTTATTACTTTATTCCATTTCAGTATTTCGTTTAATTTACAGTCGTTCACATTTCAACTTTTAAATTTGAGCGCCCTCTTTCATTAATAAGTTTAACTACGTAGCATGTAGTTTTCCCAGTAGAGTGCGCTTCCCAAGCATTGCAAAGTCTACGCTTTCAGTTTTGGTTTTCCACTGACTTGTAAGCAGAAACTTACTAGTAGTTGCAGGAAAACGAGCCCGTGTAAAATGTATAGTAAAATATGAAAGGACTTTTGAAGTGCTCGCCAACTCAAAAAACGTCGAGCGTTGTAGACCTTCTCCATGTTAAAAGTGCCCTCACCACCAATTCTCAATGCTTTCACAATTTTCTTTATACTGCCAAAATAAGTTGAATAAAAACACGAACCAAGTCCCACTGGAGATTAGGATTTTCCCCGCTACCGCTAAAACTAAAAATAATCCAGTTTTTACGTTGAAGAAGTAATTAAATTACCTGTGTAACGTACAAATAGGAAGGAACTAGCCCATTGACTGAGGAAAAGCAGTTTGAAAAAATATCAGAATTGAAACTTTTTCAGATTTTTGTGATCAATTGGACGAAAGAGGTCCCAACGGATACTACCATTGCTTGTGTATTTAGTCACAGAATTGGTCACAGTTTTAAAGTTGGTTTAACAGAAAGGCCCCTGCACCCTTAAGTAGTGATCTGTGTAGATTGTGAGGGTTGTTGGCTGCAGGTTGTTTAGTCTACTGACTAAACCACGCCACCAGACCAGTACCAGTACCAGGAACCAGTCGCTCGTCAGCCTTATGATGTGAAAGGTTCCGAAATGTTATGTTTTACGTTGATACTTGGATGTGTGATTTGTATCACGTAGAGGGTGTGTGCAGTGAATGGGGGAAGAAGAGAGAAAGAGTTGAGAGAGGGTAAGAGGTTTAGATTTAGAATTTGGACAGGGATGCATGCGAAAAAGGAAGAAAAGGGAAATCATTGTAATAAGAAATGTAAACAAGATCGGTTCCTCGTCTAATCTGTCATAAGCGGATTAGAATTTTTCAAGTCAGAAAGCTTAAAGTACACGTGAGGGGAATTTTCCAGGGGAATTGACGGCTAGCATGTTTCCACTCTCAAGTGATATCAGTACATACGGATAGATTCAAACTTTAGATTTTTTTTTGTAGTTTTTAAACACTAACAATGTATGTTTGTGTATGTACTCTGTAGAATTCTTGTTTATTTAATTATTTTATGTACTTAAAAGTCTTGTCAGGTTTAGCGTATTTCAAACCCTCACCCGCGTCACTAACTCACGACTACTACCCTCCCAATTTGAAATGTACGTGTGCCTCTCCTCCAGAGAAATGGTATGACGTGTTTTTAAAGGGAAACTCGCAAGTCTTCCATCATCTATTTTACAGTTCATTCTGTAAAGTGCCTTACTAAATACAAGTCATAAAAGGCGTTCAAGAGTGCATATATAGGCCATACGTTGATTAGTAATGTTGAAATAAAAACGCACTATTTTAAAACGCTGTGAAAAGCGTAAACAAACCGAGTTATGGTATAGTATAAAACCTGATTTCAAAAACGAATAAATAGTTCGTTTTGCGTTTGTTATACATACCAACATGGGGCAGATAATGTATTTTGCTCTTCTAAAATAGCATGGCTAGATTATGATTTGCACTTTTAAGGCAGTGTATATAAAATTTGTATATTTTGACTCCTGAAAAACTTGTATTTTAGGGCATTTCACACTCTGAAAACCCTGTAAATGACTTATTTGGAGCTTTTAAAAATTACAAAATAGCACATTTTGCACTTTTAACATAGAAAACCGGGTTTTACACTTTTTTGAGTTTAAAAGCGTATTTAGCAATTAAAAACAAGTCTTAAAGAATTATTTTAATGCAATAGTAGTGGATTCTATACCAATTTTTGTTTTTTGTTTTTTTTTCAGTTGTACTATGAAAGCCTGTTTTCTTCAATCTAGTAGTAGATGTGTGTCTTTGTATTTTAACGGAAGTCAAAAGTAGTAAATGTCATGTATTCATTTTACATTTTTTATAGATGCTGTGTTTTATATGCTTACCTATTATATGCCTTGTTTTATTTAGCAGCAACTGCGTTTTTTACTTTTTAGCTCACTACATCCGTGAGTGTGTACATTAATAAACTGGAACTGGACAAAGCCTCAAATGCTAAAGATACCTACCCAGTACTGTCCACCAATATAAACCAACTAGCTGGAGTGGGTACCTAATCAATGTCAATTTTTATTTTCTATGTAGTATTGAATACGGATTGAAAATAAGTGTGCCATAAATTCTTATTTGCATGATTTTGTATTTTTGTTTTGGGGTGCGTTGTGTCAAATGCAAATTGTGTCAGCTTCTGTTTCTCATGAAAAAAAATAGCAAATACAATAATACAAACGATCAGTGATCCATCAAAATTCATTCTGAGGGATGGGCGTGCTGAGTTGGAATTGAAGGAACCATTTACGAAACTCAAACCCAAACATGTGCACACACAAGTCAGTAACATACTAATATTGCTTATGTATTTTTCAAATGTAGAAACAATATAATTTGCGAAAATAGAAATAATAGCAACAGGAGCACACATAACCAAAATGTAACATTTTTTTATCCTTAATTAAGATTCATAAAGATGGAGAACTTGATATTTTGATGGAATAGCTAGTCGTTAAAGAGCGTTGTGTGCACAAATGTCTGTCCTAAATCACGATCAGGCCCTGTAATACTATATAATTATACATATATTTCCTATATTGTAGGAATATACTGAGTCGTTTGGATTGGCTACTGCAGTTGTATGACATTGGCTTAAGAAAGTTTATAAATATGAATCTTTACTCTGTATAGTTTCCTATCCACAACTTATTTATACGTACTCAAGTTGTGACATTACGCAAGTGACGAGTGACGAATTCGAGTGCTCACGACCTACTTCCGTTCTGTACACTGGGAATAAAGGTGCAATAAAAATGAAAATTGAGGGAAAAAATGGAAATTTATTTGAGTCTTTGAGTGGGCTTGAGTTCATGTCATGACATAATTCGCAATTCGCCATTTTATCTTCAGTTTGAGACAAGTAGGATTTTATCAGTAGGATGTGTCTCTCTGTGTCTGCTTACAAGTCTCTTCTTTTCGTGTTCGTCGTCGTCGTTGGGAGCCAAGCTTATAAATATAAATCATAGAAATAATAAATGTCGGCAGTTTTGTTTTCTTATAGGGAGGATGGCCAACCGTCAACCTGATTGGATCAACTCGCATTAATGGGAAAAACTTTTTTTGCAAAAACAAACTATGAAAAAGAAAGGACGCAAACTTTCTCTGTTAAGTTTTCCATTAAAATACAAATACTACACTGTTGACTGCAGGACGACTTACCTAAATGGCTCACAACTAATTCGTATTTTAATCACAACTTTTCATTACACGTTCTATAAGTCTGAATTTATAGAAACTCACGCAGGGCGGGACAGGACGAAATGTCCATGTTAAAATAGAAAATATTGTCCTAAGTACCTAGGTACATACGATATCAGGTATAGAAAAAACTGAAGCTAACACTGAAGTAAAGTTGATGGTATTTTATTTTGTGAGTATAAGTGTGTGTGTGTGTGTGATTCTGATGGCTTTGTGGTTTCATTTTTATTGTTTACTTGTATAAAATGGTAATAATAAAAAATGTATTACCTTTCCCTTTTGTGGAAATATATCTGTAGGACATGACATTTAAAGGCACAGAGCAGTGCTCTGCCCTCGTCATTCCTTGTCAAGAAAACCTCATTTATTTTTTAAAGGATTTGTCTTGTTCTAAAAGAAATGATGAAATATCTGTAGGTCTATAGTTTATATAATTACAGCATCTTTCCCCATCGCTATTACTTCTCTGTCAAACTCTCTCGCGTTCTCTTCTTTCCCGGGGAGTAAATAGCTTCTACAAAGTACAAAAGATACTCCGTAGAGTATTTGAACTTAAGATTAGCCTGGGACTCTCAACTAATACTCTTTGACCTTTTGACTTTTGTAGAAGTGAATGGGGAGTCGGGCCGTAGCGTGGGATGAGATCAAACAAGGGCATGATTTAGTTTATTTTGAATTATGTTCGCTCACTAATTTTAAATCCCATATTTACAAAGTTGTGAGAGAGTATAGAAGGAAGGTTCTTTTTCATACTCAGTTCAAAATACAAAATGCTGATACATGTGTAAAAACAATGTAAATTTCTTGACTCTTGTACTGTGAATTTGAATAAGAAAAAAAACAGCGGAGCTAATGGATGCAATTTCTAAAATACATAATATGTACTTACGATTAGTTGAGATGTTTAGAATTTAAATGTGCTAGTCTGTGTTTTTGTTTCTGTTTCTGTATCTACTTTTATTTTCATTTCGCTCTCGTTTGTCTGTGTATAGGAATGGTAATGGGGCTCCTAATTGGCATTCAGTTCTGTTTGAAAGACTTGTACGCTGGAGCAGCAGGGTAGGAAAAAAGGAACAAACTTTCAAGTTATGTATTTGGGAAATTTTCAGTGGATTTTAGATAAAATGGATTTTGTGTTTTGTAATCGTAATCGTAATCACATATTTCCAACCATTGTTTCCACTTTCACCAGTTTCCACATGGAATTACTTTACTCGAGTTTCCCAGTTTTCGAGATGGTGAGTTGGAAACTTTGGAGTTTTGGAGGAGAAACGAGATAAGAGACTCAACGAGCATTGGGATTGGGATGGCATCAGGCATTGACATTAGTAGTACAGATTGTAATTTCCTTTGCCTATTTTAAAATGCAAGACCATGACTCAAAATAACTAGATAAGTCTGGGAGAGCACATGTAGCCCTTCAGAAAATATATAGGGCATTGTTTGGGAGTAGTGCAAAATTCCACTGGGAATTTCTTCTATCTCCCTTCCTATGTCTTTTGTCTATCTCTGTTTCTCCGTACTGTGTGTGTGTGTGTGTGTGTACTCAACCCTCACCTTAAAGTTCCGCTACATCACATCAGATCAGATTACACAAATGGCTCTATCTCCTTACCCCAGAAACATGTACACTCCGTACGCACTCCCAATGCTTTCTAACTAGCTCTTTCTCGTGTCAAATAGCATTGCCATGTTTCACATTAGGATTACATATGAGGACACGGAGATACATACTACTGTCGTATGAGGCTTGTACAGCTACATATCTACGTATGTATGTATGTTGACACATACTGTGTGGGTCTGGATTCTGGATGTGCATTCTATACATGATTGGGACGACCAGGAAAATAGAAACATAGATAAGTATAAGTCGTTAGAATAAAGAGTGAGATGGAGGCAAAAAAGATCGAAAGGTCGTAGTTGCATTGGATCTTGTAAAAAGACACCTGATCCCATTTTGCTCCCCATCATACACATACATATACACAGAGATGCACACAGATGGAATTTTGAGTGCAAATGTGAAAATGTGGAAAGGGAATAGCTCGTCAGACTCCCACTGTGAGAGACCGAGGCGGAATACAGACAGACAGAGAGTGTACGTTGTAAAATGTGCAAAGTAGTAGCTACAGTTAAATTCAGTTTTTTTTGAAATGGGAAATGTCAAAGTAGGAAATATTTGAAATATGTAAATATTATAAGTTTTGCCTGTTTACGATTGTTAGAATAATTTATTAGCACATTTTCACCGTTTAAAAAAAAACATAATTTTCTGGTTAAAATAATATTTTTTTCCTAAAGTTTTGAAATAGTTACGTACAAAATTCAAATTCTCTAATAAAACCATGGTCAAAAAATAGAATAGGATATAGCTAACGCTATAAGAGCTTTTAAAAAAATAGGGTTGCTTGCTGAAAAGTTAGCATATGAGATACAACATGTAATAATTTATATAAAGCCTTGTCAGTGTTTTAATATTGTGTGATGTAAAACGTGTGAGTGTGGAGTGTGGTAATTACTTAAATGTTTTTAAAAATAACAAAGTGTTTTATTTGTTCCCCTGAAATGGTGCAAAACGTTTAGGTTTGGATTTTCGAATAAGGACAAACTTTTCTAATGGCATGATTTTCAAACTTACTCTTATACAACGCGGAGGTTGGTTCCGAATCCCTGAAATTCGTATGATTACTGCACTTACTAAACTCTACAATTTTTATTCGCATATGAGAAAAAATATGTCTGACTCATATTGCCATCTGGGCTTATTGTATCGTGTTATTGCTATTCAATTTTTCTTATTTGCATTTCCCATGTGAGAATTGGAATAATCGAGTAATAATTTTCCATCTAATAATAATAATAATAATAATTGGTGCAATTCTCGTATAGAACAGAAATGTGTCCATGCAGAGCCTCTCCTGCGGACAACTCCTTGAGACCAGAAGACTCGCTAAAAATCAGTTGAAATGAGAGATGACGAGGATCTAGTCGTGCTCTAACTTTTAATCTGTCCAGGAAAGTTGTCTCTGTGAGACAGAGATTTCCTCCCTTTCTCAAACTCGGAGACTGAAACTCAATCTACGACTACAACTCTGGATCTGTCAGAGAAGCTATATGGGGCCGAAACGGAGACCAAAGCTCTTCTTTATGAGAAATGCTTCACGATTGAATCTTCTGGGTGACGGGACGTGAATTGAACACGGAATCCAATTTTTTTTCCCTCCTCTCCTGCTCTACTTAAGTATTCTGATTCTGTTACAATCATTATTTTCTGGAAAATAAACTTTCGTACATGGGATTTGGAGGAAATAAATCTAATCCAAAGGACTTCCCATCACCATCCAACTTCAAGTAGCTCAGAGTCAGTCTCCTACAGACTACGATGCGGTGGTTACAGTGGTCGTGGTTGTTGATGTTCCTGGTGAGCATCTCCCAAGCTATGTATAAGGGACGCTCTAAATTCAACCCTGGAAATGGTCACGTGCGATCCGCTACGCCCATTTTAATTGACACCCCATTACTATTCAAAGTCTAAATACATCTGTGACTCTCTCAATTACAGCACAATTAACGAGTCTTTTTCCTACTCGTTCATTCTTTGTCCTTGTCAGCAGAGTTGCATTAATATATTGTGTGATGAGTAGTAGCAAATTTATTTAAAATTGTGAAGCTTCGGATTAGTTGTCTGTATGGCTAAAATGTATTAGGACTAAATTCACCTGTCAAGAACGTCTTTAAAGTCCAGGATGTATGTTGTTAGTCTTGACGCAAACTCGATTTGATCATCTACTGTATTGAACTTCTGCGGTGGCCATACGTTTCCAGGATTTGAATTGATAGGCAAACATAGTGGATTATTCATGTACATGTCATTCAGCCACCAGTCGTACGCCTTTTGTATGTTAAAAAAAAATCACCAAAAATTTAACATTACGTCTCTGACTGTACTGTAGAAAAGACTGATACATGAGAGACATGTGGCTATACATATATGAAAAATAATCGATGTATATTTGTTTCCTTTATACTGAGCACTCACCCAATTTTTAGTTTTAAGCTGTCTTTCTGAAATATGATGTTGAAGTTGCGGTCCTTCATTCTCTACGAATTGACGAGCCAACTCTTGTACTCTCTCGAACTGAGAAATAGTCAAAATAGGTTGAACTGCTTCCAGGTAACGATGTAGCGTTTTTTCCAATTCAGGTACTGGTAATTTCGGTAAGTCTCCTTGCTGACAAGATTCAAAGAAAAAATATGTGGTGCTAAATTACACAAAATTTAACGAGCAATAATTATTATTTTTAAATAAATTATCTCAAAGTAAGTTGGTGTTGGTGGATTTGGAGACAGTTGTTTCCAAACTTTAACCCTTTTGATGATGATAAGTATTTGTCATGTACGTACAACTAATAAAGTATTCTGGCAGTAGGATCAGCAATGACAAAAGGTCTAAACTTTCTTTTAACAAAAAGTCTCCCTGGAACTTTACACAATAGGCGGAATAATTTCTACGCAATATATTATGCCATCTCTGTGTGTAGGTAGGTAATTATATAAAAACTTTATTTAATGCCCGTGTATGTAATTATATGGATAGTTATAGCTTCAGCTTTTACAGCAATGTAATGTAATTCTGATCAATCTTAAAAGGAATTAGCTTAACAATCTATTCATATACTTAAAAAGCCTAGTAAAGTAGTAAACTTTATTTTCATTCTATTATAGGCCTTCAGTTCGAATTGGAAACTTACGTATTACGTACGTAGTATTATGTATTATGCCTCTATGACTATGACCTCCCAAAGGAAATCTTTTGTTCTGCGAAAAGAGAAAAGTTTGTCTTCGTGGTCGTTAAGTATCATCTACAAGTCTACCATCTACATACACATCCCACATTTGATTTTATAATGAACACAGATTTTTAATGAAAGCTCAGAAACTATATTGGATGGCTCCCTTTCAACCTTCCTATTAATAGTACTATATGCCCTAGATTGTCATTAAATGAGTGCCATTTGACCTCATCTCATTTTCTGAGGTAAATTTAATACTTGGGACGAGGCGAATCCGAATCCGAATCCGAATCCGACGGAAAACGGAGCCCCGTCCCGTGTGTTCTTTATCCGAATCCGACCCAAAACGGGAAGGGTAGAGCATGTATAGTGGGTAGGGTAACGATTACTGACGTTCGTATGGGTATTGGCCGGGCCCCGAACACTCTACTACGTCTACCTTCCCAGAACTCACATTCAGTCCTAGTGCCAGGTTCTGGTCTCTGGTCTGGTCCTGGTCTATATTTGGCCATGGCCATGTAATCTGAGCCTCACAAGTTCATTCTGTGGATACCTTTAATGGGCTTTGGATTTCCAAAGTAGATAATGGAAAACTTTCTACTTTCTGTGTAGGGTTGGGACTTCTCGTAATTCGTAGCAAACCCCAACCCAACCCAAACCGTATACTTCCCTTGTTAGCGTCTCTCTGTATTGTTTTATACGAGGAGGAAAATAACACATTATATTATACGGGTATATCATCTAATGTCTACGTACACCTTGGGCATACATAGGGCCATACAGGTATATATATAGGACAACTATAATGCAACTAAAGAGCAAATATTTCTTCTTGTAAGCAAACTTACAAACATGCTTTGAAAAACATAAAACATATGTTTTCCAAAAACTACCATATAATTTACACGACCACTTTTCCCCATGCATTTTCATCACGTCCCCATATCCCATCCAGCCAGAGTCTCCGTCTCCCTATACGACACCTACCCACACGCATCCCTGCATATTTGTTTGGCTGTTTTCAGTTTCAGCTTCAACTACTATTTTACTTTACAACTGTGACTGTGTAACTTACCCATCTGCCTCCCGTCTATGCCCACTACGGTATACTCACAGAGCACACCGTATAACCATTAGCTGTACTGTACGTGAACGGTCCCTGGTCCAGGACCAGGACCAGGACCGGGATCGATTCGCAAAGTAAAGTGTAGGTAAATAAAAGATACACTCGCACAGCCCAGCGTCAGTTCCCACCGTCCGTCTCCTTTGAGTCTTTGAGGGCATAAGAAGTGTCTCTTGTAAAAGGGGAAAACTAACGTGACGTGGGTATGTGTACTCAGTGCATGTGTACGCACATATTCTTAATCTATATTGTATATAACAGCCTTTGATATACCAGTAGGAGTACTCCTCCTATATATGGATACTATATAGTTATAATGGGGAAGGAAAGGAAAAGGCTGTCCTGTCGCTGTCGCTGTGGTGTGGTGGTTGTTGGTGTAGCTGAGGCTGAAGTTACTCGTCTCCATCTCTCAAGACTGTTGACTTTCAGACTTGGAGTTGTGCAGGTCCACTTTTACTCGAGACTTGAGAGAGTCATATAGAGAAACTGGAGATAGAAGAGAGTGAAAAAGACAAATAAAATAATGAAAGGAAAACAAATGGGAGACGGGAGGAGGAGGAGGAGGATGGAGAATTGGTTGGGTTACTCAAAACCTGTATAAAATCCGGATCGCTATAAGTAGGAGTAGTAATGTGTAGTATGTATTTTTTTCTCAAGACTCAAGGTAATAACTGTAAAAACAATGTTGGTGTGTACGTATATATCTTCAGATTACTGATGTATCTGATATATCGTCTGTGAAAAACCAAAATGACCCATATCCAATTTAAGCTACAGTCAAAATGAGCTATGTCATAAAAAAAAATGGGAAAAATGCGTAAAATGTTAATTAATAGTTTTTGAAAAGTGTTAAATGTT
>JAQFZE010002028.1:0-15748 GCA_034695245.1 Dicyrtomina saundersi | reverse complement strand
CACAGGAGATTCGTCGGACTTTACTCTCGAGTTATTTAGACTGTTTAGCATTTAAAAGTAAACAGTTACGTACGTTTAAAGGTACCTCTTTTGCCCTATGCAATATATATTTTTATTTCCCGTTTGATACCATACAATTTACTCACTATTTCCTATTCCTAATTCCTTTTGACTGCATTATTCTAAAAATTGTAGTGATAGTAGTCTGCCTCTTAATACAAAAGTCAAACACAAAAATATACCATTACCCTTCACAGACTCAAACTCAAACCACACTAGACTAGACTACCATACAATTTGTACACATTTTCAGCATTATTAGGAATTAGAATTAGTTTGGATCACATGGATTGTTAATTATCTGCCAAACGCCAAAAAAAAGCTGAGTGATAGCGTAAACGTACGTAGAGTCAGTTAGAGTTAGATGTCGAAGAATAAAGTTTAATTTCCTAGAAAACGCAATAGTTTAACAAGAGTACCTACTGTACCATGGTCTCGTGATAATCTGATAATAATATTCATTCAATATTTGTTTCCGCTGATATGAGTCACTAAATATATACGCAGTATTATTCATTATTTGTATTAGAACGCTAGAGCACAGCTGACCGAGCTGAGCTGACTTATTAGAATTATCAAACAATTATAGAATTTTAATCTCCTGCATGCAACATACAACGTACTACGAATTTTATTTAACATTTAACTTAGTTTTTTTTAAATATAATTTTTATCATTTACTTAATTTTTGTACTGTCAACCGTGTCAATTTGTGATTTGTAGCTTGTACTTGTACTGTGAATAATCGGTATAGTGAATATAATATAGTGATCGTGATCGTAGCGTGTAGATTTGAACTGTGAAAAAGTATATATTATACTATGCTAATATAGACTGACAATCGTCAATCGTCATCGACGTCAAGTTTTAGTTCCTTTCTTTGTTTTATTTAACTTTTAAAATACTTTGTACTTCGAATACACTTGTGACTCGGGATTTGGAATGGGATTGGAAGCTGTGTACCTTTCCACGCAGTAGTCAGTTGATTGATAGTCAGTGAGCTGTGTGGAAGCAAAAAGAGAACGGGGGACGTTAAGGTATGATACGTCAGACGGAGACAATGTAAATGCGGATCAAATAAAGGTTACCAATCAATCATGTTGACAGAACAAGAACTGGAATTATTTAATAGTGATGGAAAGTATCGCAGGTAATTATTACGATCTTTTTTTTGTCAAAAAATGTCTCATGAATATATTATTTTTTCAAGCTCTTAGGATATAAACTTTTGTCTTTAGACTTTGAAACTTACATACTTTTGAAGTTATGCGTTTTTATGTTCAAAGCAATTTGCAAGTCGAATGTACATAGTTTGAAGTACATATTTTTCAAAATATTTGTAATATTTTGTATTATGTATATTTACAGTTATACTAGTGGAATTGACAAAGCGCTCAAAAATTTTGAGTACAGTTCGGAATGGCCGGATTTGATAAGCGCCCTTGGAAAGCTTTCAAAGGTGAGCGTGCCCTTTTACAATTCTGTGTGCTTGATATAGGTTAACAGCTTTTAGCATAAATCCATTAGCATAGTATGATTGTCTAAAATTATCACATTTGCGTGGGTCATTGAAATGCATATTATGTACATTAACTGTCTCGTTCCATTTGTTTATAGGTAATTTCAACCCACTCGACGAAATACAAATCTATACCGAAGACGCTTATTATTTCAAAGCGATTAGCACAATGTCTTCATCCATCCCTTCCCTCTGGAGTTCATATAAAAACTCTAGAAGTGTACGATTTAATTTTCAAATGCCTCACGGGAAATACAAATAATATTTTTATCTACTCCACTGGATTGTTTCCACTTCTTCAATATGCAGGGATAAGTGTGCGTCCAATGATCCTCAAAATTTATGAGGATCATTTTTTACATCTTGGAGAAAGTTTAGAAACTATTTTAGACGGATTACTTATAGCGTTACTAAATGGTATGGAAGATGGAAGTGATGTTTATGAAAGGTGAGCTAAATAGAAATCACATAGTATGTATATAGTTATGCCTGATTTCCCACACTTGTTTCCTATAGCTGGCGTAGTGTTATTTTTTCATATTGGATTTTGGTTTTGAACTAATGTGTTTATAGATCTACGACACTCCTGACATCCATCAAAACAGCAGTGACACCTTCAAAATTTTATCCAAAATTATGGTCATCCATGATAGTGAATACGACAAGACTGCCGGCTATAAACTACCTGATTGCTGATGGGTTTGTTCCAACTAGCCCCGAGGCTATTTTGTCGGAATTATTAAATTGTTTGAATGACTCCAATATATTAGTTCAGCGATCCACGCTAGAATTGCTAAATAATTGGGATATGAAAGAGTGGCCACTGGAGGCAAGAGTTGAAGTTCTAGCTGGATCTATGGGAACTTTGCTCCGACGGGACGTTAGTTTGAATAGAAGATTTTTTTCCATGATCAAAGACGAGGATTGGATTGTTGTTGATGTGAGCAATACGCAAACAGTAGAATACGATTTTTTTTTGTGCGACTTAACCCAATTATTACTATTACTAATTAGTTCTAGCTCGAAAATAATTTCAAAACTTTTATTTTAAGGCGACAAAAAAAATCCTATCGTACCACCCGGATAAATTTCGTATAATAATGATGCTGTTTGACAAGCCGGAAGTAAGCTGTAAAATTATGGATGCCATCCTCATTGATGTGATAAGGTAAACTAAATTCAGTTACGATAAATGAAACTATTTGAATTTATGAAGTTGCATTACTGTGTAATTAATTATTTTTTCCTTGTATTGCAAATCAATCTATATAATAATCGCTAGATATTTAATTACATTATTGCAATGTATGTAATTACACACCACACGCCTTCTTTTTTAATCGTAGGGCTCTCCACCTACACAAGGAAAATGAAGTGATGCAAATGTTTATTACGAATCTGGAGCCAAATTACATCATAGACTATTTATCTAAGCAAGAAATTACGGAGGAATTAAGTCAGCTTATCCTCTACATCTATAGGTACATAAACAATGGGGATTTCAGCTCTCTCGTTTTAAAGTTAATTGAGCCCACTGACTATAAACTCAAACTTGGAATCTCCCTTTTGGCTCACTGTCAAAATAATCTGAATGGTCAGAATCCATCCCAGGGTCATTTAAAAGAAGAGCAAGTTATTCGTGAGAAATTATTCGCGATGTACAGCTCCATTATTGAGTACGATCATATTGAATTTCGGGAGATAGCCGAATTTGAGTATAAATTTGTAATGGATCCAGATCAAGATTTGGACCAGTCTGATGATCCTCAGAATGACATCCCGCCAATTACGCCGGCTAATATTACAATTTGCGTTAATGATGCTGACGTTGATGAAATTTGTAATACTGAGAAATCCGACAATGAAAAAGAAAAGGAGAAAGAAAAGAATCCGGCGTATAAAGTTATTGGAAGCGGAGAAAGTAATGCACTTAATGAAGAAATTAAAGCTGTTCAAGTAGTAGAAAGATCAACTGGCGATGTAGTAGACGATTTGGGTAGCGCGAAACAATCCTGTGAAACAGACGACTCAGCAGAAAATGATAAAGAGCATGAATTGATGTCATCGCTGGACAGGGAAGACGAACCGCTAACAAATTATTACTCTTTAAATGAAAGTCTTGCTTTTGATAGCGTTGTCAGTTGTAATCATCATTTTGGGTTAAATCCATCCCAACCTTCTGCTACTCCTGAACCCATTGTTAGCGACTATGCAAAGGATTTTCAAGCTTCAGCATACTATGACTTTTATAAAAATAATCTGATACAAGATCTGAACGAGGATGATATCCAAGTTAGTAATGAGACCGAAAGGGCTGAGAGTGCAATAACAAGCAAAACAGATCCAACCTCACCTGCATCAACCCCTACAACTCCAACTCCAACTGTGATAATTGGGAGTAATGAAAATGATAATGATAAGAATATACTAAGTACTAATACTTCACAAAATGGAACGGATAACAAAAACCTAGATAACAATATAATATGCAAAACGTCAAAATCAGGGAAATTATGCAATAGTAGTGATTCATCTGATTCCTCTGATTATTCTGATGACGACACGGAAGGAAGCAAGAACGAAAATGATAGTGAATCTTCTGATGATCTGAGTGGGAAAGTTGCGAACATTTTAGACGATTTAGATGATCATTTGGATAAAATTACAAGCTTGGACGAACGGAAGTATGGTAGCAACTACATGGTTCATAATGAGAATGTAAATCAGGAGCTAATTCACGAATTAGAGAACCTTCGAGGAGAAAGTCATGACTTCCTTAGCTGGACAAATGGTGAATTAAATAATGGAGACGAAGACGGAGATGGCGACGATGGAAGTGACAATGGAAGGCCGGGCAGTGCTGCAACTTTGCGTTATGAAAGTCTTAATAATAGTATGGCAAAGAACGACAGTCCCGGGAAAGATTCTAGTTTTAAAGCAAGACTGAGTGATCCCGTGAAAAATTCCACAGGAATAGCAGCGACGCCGAAGAAAGCGAATCAGAAATTAAATGCTAGGGCCAGGACACCTTCCGCGTCTTCCTCTCAGTCTAAAAATGGATGTGAGCAAGACCAAGAGGACAAATTAAAATCAATCCTTCACAAATTAATTCCAAGTATTGTCACAACACCAGTTGACACAATTGATCCATGGCTGTCCAGCCTTCTAACCTCCTGCTACTCCCCAGCTATCACGGATTCCAAACAGCAAGCATTGAACTCATTCCTTTCCATCATCCCGTACATTCCAATGAAGAAACTGAGAAAGCATCCCGTCATAACGAGGATCATTGAATCCCTGTGGATGGATAAAAACTACGACACACTCGCCAAATTTTTAGTTTATTTCCCTGAAAGGGAGTCTCTCATTGTTATCAAATTAAATCAGTACGAAGAAATCTGTAATTTCCAAGAATTTATTCTTACAAATACGAATAATTCAATGGATAATTGTATTCTCAAATTAATTGATAACTTGGATTGTGATAATAATTTGATAATTCATGCCAGTCATAATTGTTTGAATGAAATTGTTAATAAGTTTAGTTACATCATTGTGGATCCTCTCATTATTAATTTATTGGATAAATCTACGAGGAGACATTTTACTGAGTATAAATCCAATTCAACTCCAGATTTGAGAGGGAATGAGTTGATGCACTTGAGTACTTCTTCCATGCCCAATGCCAGTAAATTTATCCATCGCTCTACGGGGAATTTAAACCATTGTGATAGTCAAGTGAATATTGTCATCTATAATAACGTCTACGATAATCGAAGGATTAAATTTATTTTGGATAAATTGAGTAAAATGTTTAAGTTCCCGGAATTCATAATGAAATTATGTATTGTGAATTTAAGTGAGAGTCCGAGGTTCAGATTGATTTGTAAATTGATTGGGCAGCTTTATTATTTTAACAATTATAACTGCAACTACATACATATAATTATTTGTTGCTTGATCAACTACATTACCAGCTTTTATCCTGAAGAGGTTAGCCTGGAGGATGTTCATGGAAATTTAGAAATTCAGGTAAGGAATTTTTTGTAATACGTTGGATTTAAGTTTGATTGATTTATATATCATTACTACATGTATGTCATTGTATGTACACATAATTTTTGTAATTATTTAGTCCCTCTTGTTACCATATGTAGGCAAAATGCTATTAATTTTTTTTTATAATACAGGTTACGGCATGTTCGATCCTGAATGATTTAGGCAGTCATCTAATTTCGTTAACAAACACTAATCTGAATCATCAGTCTAATTCGTTTTCGTGCTACATTGGTAAGTCTTTTAATAAATCCTTGTACTTTTCGTTCATTGCAGTTTCTAAGCCTATCAATTTTCATTAATCGATTTTTACCACTCTCTAATGTTAGTTTTTTGGTACTGTTGGTGTGATTTATATTTTATTCGTGCTTTTATTTATTTTCAGATTCTGTGATGAAGGATACTAAACTGGTTAAGAAGATTCTAGGAGGCTTGCTATCTATTGTGAATTTAGATGATGGTGTGGAGCTTTCAAATAATTATCGTCTTCTTCAATTTAATTATTCTCACCAGTATTATTTTGAAATAATTCTGGTTGAGTACATAAAGTAAGTTTGAAGTAATTTCAAGTGAATTTAAAAGTTCATCTACTTAGGTGGTTCGTTTTTTGGTTCACTTTGTTTTCCAGTCCTATTTATGGAATTTTCTTATTTTGGATATTTTTGCATGATGAAATTGGAAGGTTTGTTTGGGTTGATTGAATGGTACTAACTACAAAGTAGGTACACTTGCTTGCGTTATGTGTTGTAGTTCAGTACTTATTTTTTCTGGATGTGCTAAATGAGTTGTATTTGTTTTAATTGACGTGTTTTTATACATATGTAGGTTGCTAACAACTTTAATTCAGCTAGAATCTCGAGTTTTAACAAAAGATCCAATCACAGTGAATGAGGGGAAAAAATATATACCAAATGTACCTATAATGGATCAGCAGATTTTCAAAACAATTCTTATGAAAGGTCTTTTGAACTGTTCGGTTCACTGGGAAAGCTTGTTAAGGAAATCCATTGCATATTGTAATAATATGAGGATTGTTCAGCAAATTATTCATGTTTTGTGTGAAAATTTGACGTAAGTATCTACCTTATTGCGAAAATAACGTCAATACTCTACCCTTTATTTTTTTACGTGAAATGGAATGGTAAGTGGCTTGACTTTGAGTTTATGTTGTTTTATACATTTGTTTTCAGTTCGAAAAGCCAGACCCATGAGTCGACGTCCATAAATCTGTCCACTCTAACTACAATCCTTCACTATATTATTCTGGATACGAATCATCATGATAACACGGAGATAAAGTCAAGCACGAACGAATCCTCATGGTATAACCCACTGTCGTGGCTCCCTACTTTAAATAACAATAACAACAACAATAATAATAATGTCAGCACCAAAGATGTTGGTATGAAGTATCAGACTAAGTTAAACTTACTTGGAGAATTCGGATCTATTCTTAAGACTGTCGTTCATGTTTGGATTCATTTTCAGTAAGTTACCGCTTGCACATTGAAGTACTTAGAGCTTATTTTTTAATTTAAAGTATCATACTTAAAATCATCTTTTCTAAAAATTAGCATAGTATTTTACTACTGGTTTGTCTTTTAGCTCATTTAATATGTGTGATCGTAATCTAATATGCTTATTTCTTCGGTGTGTCACGTAGGTCTCTAAAGCCCAAGATAATAAATCTACTGAATCCTATCGCACTAAATCACATGGAAGAATTTATAAGCTCCACGTCTGATATTCCCACAACTGATGATTTGGTTGATATCCTTTTTCAACTGAACGTGATCCGACTCACAAATTTAACCAACTCCACCATTCATGTTATCCAGCATGGTAAAAGTGCCACAAATATCACCAATATGCTCGCAGTGTATACTAAGTATATTGAAAAACTCTCCACCATCAATTATGATCTGCCCAACCCGCTTCTCATCAGTTTGATTCGGGAAGGATCCACTCTTAATATACCTTTGGGGCAAAATCTTGTTTTAGTTATTCTCAATCGAATTATGTGCACAATTGGGCTGCAGTCTAATTGGCTTAAAAATGAAATCAAGGAGTTGCAAGAAGTAACACAAAAGGTATGCCATATTATGTTTAAATTAGTTTACTGACTGATGTATGTAGTACTTAATATTAAAATTCCAAAAACTGTATTTTTGCCACGCAAAATTTACGATTCTTTGAAAGTGCAAAATTGCAAGTGGCTTATTATTTACACTTCCAAAAAATGCTTGTGGATACCTGATAGCTTGGTTTCGTATTAGCCAGATAGAAACGTATGTGATTTTAGTGAAAATAAAATGTTGCTTGTTTTGATCAGTGACAACTACAATATGTATGCTTCTATTGCTTCGTAATTTTGAAGTCTAAATTGTATTTTTGTTTTGTTTCTTGAACTTGATGTAGTTGCTGGAGTCAATATCTACAAATACCAGTTCATCGGATAATAAGAAAAAAGGTGGCGTAATTCATCAACAGGATGTGATAATATCCAGTTTGAATTGCCTATCAGATAATCTACATGGATTACTTGATATCGTTTGGGGATCTGATGATAAGGATAAATTATTGCCCATTCTAAGTCATATGATATATTTATTAATGGGGCATTTGAAGGGAAAGTAAGTTTAGTTTAAATCACATACATCTACTAATATGTCCTTATATGTGTATATATGTCGTATATACATATGACAAGTCCTATTAATGCAGTTAACAACAATTTAAAACAAATAATGATTTTCAGAGTAGATAACTTTTATTTATATTAGTTTTCACAATCTTCTGTCTAGTTACTTAAATATTTTCATTGCAAATTACGTCGCAGGCAAAGTCCAACATTCAGTCCAACAACAGTTCTCCTAACTAACTTAACCAAGTACACGCATCTACGGAAAGCTTGGAAGAAGGAGATTTTTGAGTATTTAATTGAAGCCTCATTTTTTCGGATGAACATGGAGGATTTTCAATCTTGGATGCTCATTCTGGACAATATTTTTAGTCAGGACAAAAACAGTTTTACAGAACTTATTGGTAAGTTTCTTTTTTAGATTCCAGTCTCATTCAATAATAATAAAAGTTGCTTGGAAAACTAAATTACTGGACATTAAAAAATAATATTCTGTTTTTGAGTAGCAAGAGCAACTGTCCCTACCTCCAATTCCCTGAACATTTTCACCTCCAAAGAGACCGAATACGAGAATCGAGCACTCTTACTCAAAAGGCTGGCCATAGTAATCTATTCTTCGGATACTGACGAATATATAAAGTTTATTACTAGTATTCAAGGTACTTAATCGATTTTTCTTGTTTTCCGTGCATTTGGAAATTCCTATCTTAACTCAATCTTATTATTCAATGATTATGACGATGTGTGTTTTTACTACAGAGAGGATATCGGAATCGCTAAAAGCCTCCCCAATTGTAATACCTAGTATTCAACTCAATGTCTTTTTATTATTTCGTGTCTTGCTTAAAAAATTGTCACACGGTCATTTAACTTCACTCTGGCCCATTATTGTTCATGAAATTGGCATCGTTTTCTCTATACTGGAGCAATATTTGATGAACCCGCATTCCCTGAGTCAGTATAACATGTAAGTCTAATAGTAGTTAAATGATGCAGTTTACTTAATTAATTACGCTCAAATTTTATGTAAGATTAAATAAGCGGATTAAAAATTTTCAACGACATTTATGAATTCAATGTTGCGTATAATATGATTTTCAGTCAAAAAGAAGGTGGAGCATTGGATAAGCTATGGACTCAGCTCTTCACAAGCGTATTTAAAATCCTTAGGGAAGCTTCATTTCTGCCTATATTTCGAATGTATAGTTGGAATTTCACAAATAATATAATACCACATTTAAAACAAATTAATAAGGATTTAATCACAGATTTTGAGAATAACATAACAAGTATTGATGAGGATTTTATTGAATTGTAATAGTAACATCCATATTTTAAAATTTAAATGTTTGAGAACTAATAGCTACATAATAGCTCCGCTATATTCTGCTATTCTATTTAGCTATGTAACATCTTCTATAGATCTTGCCTAAGATCTTTAACTTATAACTATACTGACGATAGTAATATTAATATATAATAATTGTAGGTAATAATAATGTATGTAAGTTTTACTGTAATTTATTTAGGCACCGTCAACTCATCGCTTGTATGAAACATAAACTAAATAGTTTAATAATTTAACTGATCTTTATCTAGTAAATGTAGATTTTAAGTACTCGCACAAATCGAATCGTTCCACCTCTATAATATATATAGTATACCAGTAATAATATAACACACATTTAGGATAAACAATGTATGAATATTAAATTGTAATAATTTGTAAATGAGCGACATTTTAGCGTAGGAAATATATGTATGTACGGTTCGAATACATATAAGTAATAACAACAGCTATTAAGTACGATAGATGATGATACGAAAACGAGGTAAATAAATAATAAAGGATAATAAATAAATTATTAAAATTAAAAATTATTACTAACAATAAGGTGCAAATTTTATTTAGCTTCGTGCTATCGTACTATCATGCAACTATTCTATCTTCTTGGTGGAAAGCAGGATTATAGGATATATAGGTATACTATTATGTGTAGGATAAATTGGAGAAAAAGGCCAAGTGGCTAAGTCATTGTAACACCAAGTGCCGTCCTCACCCTTTCATAAACGACATAACTAATGCTTACGGCGGGAGCTACCTTAAGAAAATTTGGGAGGAGGCCACGATATAGACCGACGAAGCCTTCATCCTTTATTATATTTTTAAATAAAAATCTCATATTCATATGAGGTTCTCGGGTGGTCAGAGCCTGGAGTCGTGTTCGAACTAAAGCTAGTGGATAACTGGCCAGCTGACCACAGGCAGAGGAGGTTGTGCCACAGGCTAAGAGGAGGAAAACTGAAGGTGGTTGATTATTTTTTGAGGAATAAATATTTTTTAATGTTTCATAAATAGCGAGGTCAATGCCGGCATAAGGAAGGATCCCAAGGAGATTTGGAATGTATCCACGGTAGAATACACGCACTCCTTCTTTCTGGAACATCTTATTCATTAAGTCGAGCACACTTTTAAATTCACCTGTAGAAAAATTATACAAGCATGATCATAAAATAAAAGCAACATATTATCTATACATCAGCACCGAATACTTTATGCATTACTTATCATAGGTTGATGAGTGAAAACTGAAAACAAACTAGCTTTATCTTTACTAAAAGCATGCGCCAAATCTACTTAGTCAGAATGAATTGAAAACAAAACAACCGCTTACAGGGCAAAATGAAATATATATTTTTAAGTTTAAAATAACATTAGAATAAAAATTCCAAAACACCCATAATTATTCTAAAATAATTATATTGACGCGTTTTCGAAATATAAAAATATTGTACTTTTAACTTTTTGAAGTTCTTATAATTACACTAGTCTGAGCTATTTTTAAATAAATCTAGTTAAGATATGCTCAGTACTTACCAGTTTTCCTTAACGATAATCTTGTTTTAATAACTTCTAGAGGATAAATCATTGACTGACTAAAAGCACCAGCAATAGATCCAGCAACAAACCGCTCCTCAATCCTCAAGTCTTTGTCAGATGTCCCCTTTATAATTCTTTTTAATTGTTCGTATGCCATGAATTTGAGTGCGGATTCTGGAGCAATTTTAATAACATTCACACCGTTCCCACGCCACAAGGAAGTCCAACCTCCTTCTTTTAACATGCCATATAGACAATTGACTAGGCCTTTCTTACTTTCGGCACAACCATGCACCTGATAATTAAAATAAAAACAAACATTAGGTTCCTTTTAGCCGAGTTTAATTAGTCAAAGCATAGTCAAACTCGAACCACCAAGGACATGGCAGGTGTGTTTATCGTCAAAAGTAAAACAATGTGTATGTTGCACAACACAATTCGAATTAATTAATTACTTGAAGGAAAACTTTGATCCGATCCAATGGAGCAGTAAATGTTCTTGAAACAGATCCAGCTACACCACCCGCCATTAAATGCCTCCACCACATGCCTGTCGTTATTTCTTCGGCGGTGAAGTCATCTGGAATTGTAGTTTCTTCCCCAACGTCCATATACTAACAAAGCAAGAGATCAAGTAGAAATTCGGACATTAGATACAACTCGCTATTGGAAATAAAGACCCTTTTTTATCCTTTGCTACACTACTGAAATGCAGATAATTTTCCTAATTTTAGAGCAATTTCAGAAATCCGTCTTTACCGTTGCATGCCTCCAGTAGCGAAAGACATCGTGCAGATCTGCTGATGGACTTAGTAATAAATAATCTCTCCATTCCTCCCACGTTATTTCCACGGATCCATCTTCCGCTATCCTATTACATAAAATTATAATTATTTCACACGGTATTTAAACTTCAAATAAAAATAAAACGTTTAAAAACATATCATTAGTATTTAGGTAGTTCTGTATTTATTTTCACGGGAGTACTTTAAATTAGTCAACAATTAAAACAGACCTTCGTAGCATATTTTTAGCTTCTTCTTGTGTAAGACAAATTCCTACATCATGAAAAGCGCCGATGATTTCATTATAGTCTAAAACTCCATCTTGGTTCCTATCTAACTTGCTAAAAATGAATTTTAATCTGGTTTCGTGGTTTCTGGCATAGTCAATAAATTCCGAGAGACTAATATCCCCACTTGAGTCATAGTCACGAGTTAACAACAGCCTCTGTCAAATAAAGTTAAGGTAAACATTATAAAAACTAGCTTTCATAATTAAAACGCTCCTTCAATTACTCTACACCAATTAGTTAATTGGTTTAATTAGCATTATTATTACAGATACAAACTTAAAAAGAAACAGTAGTTCCTTTTCAAACTTCAAATGATGTACATTTTTTGATTTTACTCTACTCAAGACAGAAAAATCTTCCAAACTGACATTTAATTGTATATTCAAAATATTGACACAATATACCGCTATCTTCTACATCATCCAAAATACACTGTGTAAATAATGATATGGAAAATTGAAATGATAAGAGAAGTTTCCTTATACCGTCATATGCTATGGCAAAAATATAAATAATTGAGCACCAGAGGTAATCCGAGTCATACAAAGTCTACTACACAGAAAGAAACAAACAGAAATATGTACCAAAGCTAAGCAATGTTGATTATTGGGATGCAACCGGTTAAAAGCAACATTATTTTGACATACACCAAAAATTCCTGGAGGAATATACAATACTTTATTCAGACTCTCATGTTGGTGTCTTTAGGGGCAATAAATAAATAGTGTGTCGGTAAAAGAAGCATGACGCAAAGTTGTTGCAAAATCAAATGAAAATCCAACATCATCAATTAATAAATCAATTTCATAGAAACGTATAGGGAATAAAACTGAGGTTTACACTCCAACATATTTGTTTTTACATAAAAAACTCAATAACATTGCGTCGAATAAATACTTATGACAGAGACATAGGAGACAGATTTCAAAACACGAAATTTTCCATATTTACTATAATGATCTTGAGCTGAAATTTCGTGTGAAAACTTAGGACGCACGTAGACGCGTGGACTAAGTAAACTATACAGATATAAAAGCAGTGTCATTAGCTTTAATTACATGACGTGGCTACTCAACAACTTTTTTCATTCATCTGATAATATTTCTAGTATGTAATTCATTTGTGACACAACTAATAAGCTGAAATTAGCTGCAACCTTTTGTTATTATGTTTAAGTCGTACAGTACATAGCTCAAACAAATTTAAGTATGCGTACTTCAGATTAACACCTTCGTAAAAGCGCTCTGCAATGTACGTCACGTCAACATGAAAAAAAAATCAAAATTCTTTCATAAGCGAAAAACACATGCCATGTGTATATTTATGCTTAAAACATAAAAAGTAAGAAATTGTGCGTTGAAACTGAATGACCGCATACCTCTATAAGCCTTTAAACTACCATGACCATTCGCCATACCGCCCCAAGGACTATTATTAATTTTTAACGAATTAAGTAAGAACATCAATTACATTCAGTTAGGGTCAAAGGTCAAGGTAAAAATTCCACATTTTGTATTTACGTGTAGATTAACGACTATCATACACATAGACTTGAGAGTTTACAGATACAAACTGCGAACCCAAACCTGATACATAAGGGCGGGATTAAAAATATTAAAACGCATTTATTATAAAGCAAACCTTGCAGTTTGTACCGTTGAACGTTGACCTATAGCTTACAAGCTTACAACGTTGCAATTATAAACCGGATATAATTATTACATGCATTAACTACTTACTGCACAGCGTTATGAATTAAAATTATTCGTACTTTTCTTTCACATTTTGTTTTTCAATTATTTTCGGGATGAAATAAATTAAAAACGGATAATTAAATACAGTGGAAGAAAGGCAAAACATACTATTCAGATAATTTTATTATGAACTTCAAAACCGGAACAGGTGAAAGCAATAATTAGCACCTAAAAGACATAAATAATGTAGGAAAAACTGGCTTAAAAACTATGCATAATTAACCTAGAGATCTAGAATCAAAGTGCGTGGAAACGGAAACACATCATACGCCGCCCAGACTCCAGACACCTTGATCTTAAAACACTGAAAAAATTTAACTCACCCTAGCAACAGCCAAACTATTCCGATCTCCTCTATTTTTTAATTCTGCTGTCAATTCTTCAATATCAATTCTTCCATTTCCATCTTTATCCAATGAGTTGAAGACTCCAGTTAATCTCTCTAAGTCCTTTGCTTCCTTATTTTCATCTTCCTCCATTTCTGACCCTTTCCTTATTATTCTAATTTTAATATCACGCTCCTATATTATACTGTGAGGGTTGATATAATTTATTTCTTAACTGTACTGTGACTTTTGACTTCCAACTTTAATTGTCGGCATCGGCAGCGGTAAAACACGAACCAACGAACAAGTATATGAAATACTATCACATTTTCTTTGACACAATATTTTTTCTCTCTTTAAACTATTTCTTCTACACCATATATAAATAGTAATTCAAGCGGAGAGCAATATTTTCAAAAAGAAATTAATTTATGAATTCCTTCATATATGGAGTTGAAGACACATTTCAATTATAAATTATTATTTTATACTTAATACATATTTTATTGCATCGATGCTTGCACTGCTCTGCAGGCACCTCACATCCGCAATGATCCAACCAACAAACCAGGAACAACTGTTGACTATTTCTTGAACAGCGAACACTTTTAATTTTATGAACACATTTACTTACGTCACTGACTAAAATCTATTACGAACGATTTTTACGAGGAACTCAACTCATGTATGTGTGGATGTGGACAGCGCCTAGTACTTTCTACTTAGTTCATAGTTATAGTAATAAATTAATAATGCGAAATTTTAAATAAAAATATACTAACAAACAAGTATATTCTCACTGTTCTATTCAATTCTAATTTAACAATACGGACTACAACTAAATAAGTTTTTACGTTTCCCTTTCAAATATTAGTGACTTCGACTTCACAACTGCAACTGAGCTGACTGACTGACTGATCGATTCATTCAAACTGCCCTCAAGCCACTTTTACCTTCAGCTTACTGATCACTTCTGTCTGATAAAATTCAAGCGAAAAATAAGTGACTCAACCATATATATTATAAGTTATAATAATTCACAACTTTTTTTTTGCAATGTAGTGCAAATATTTATGTAACCAAACCTATGCCTATAAGCCTAGTTTTCAATACGAATACGACAGTAGTACAGCGTGTTATACCTTTAGTAGGTTCTTGAAATTAAGTATGTCATTAACACTCAAGAGTGATTAACTGTTTACAAGACGGGTAAGGATATAATAAATGTATGAGTATATATTGACTGATTGTAGTTAACCTGTAACAATATTTATTGCTTTTATACTCTACTTCTATTTACTATTTTTAGGTATTTTTAATCAACTTAGACAAAACATTTTTGAGTTTTTTTTTCGAAAAATCACAAATACTTCTGTTCAAATAGTTCCGGGGTTGAAAGTTTTCAATGTTTCTTTCTCCTTTTTTTTCTGTCTATA